>DF240581.1:0-30872 GCA_000507305.1 Breviolum minutum Mf 1.05b.01
AGGGGGGGAAGTTCGAGGTATGTATTGTCATGATAATGTGTATACATGGAAAATTGTGTATTTGATCTATACACGTACATAGACATACACCGTCAAAATACCAGAAACTTAGTAAAATAAACTATGTGTGAATGCAAACTAAACCATCAATGATGTTTGTGAATGCAAAAAATATCAAAAATCAATGTGACACTCACTAAAATAAGATCATGTTTGACTGTGAGTGCATGGTGGGAGAGGCCCCGAAACATAGTCATGACATAGTTTGGCTCCACAAAAATCTACATCCAGGTCAAAAAAGATTGGTTGTATCATCAAAAAATAAGGCACTTAACATGAAGGAATCCTCACCTATGTAGCTGTATGGATACGGCTGATGTAAGGGAACCTCCCACCCAAAAACAGTCTTATAAGGTTCAGTGCCTCCATTTTGGTACCTGAATCTTTTGGTGATCGTGTGTCCCACCAAAAACACATGATAATAATGAACATGGCCCCACATTGGCCCCACTAAAAGGGGATGTTGATTTCACTGGCATTGTGCACAAACTCAGAATTTGCTGGCTCCACGCTGAATGATAACTAATTGCGTATCTAAGCACTTCTTTAAAGGGGACGCTTCGAATAGCAATTAGCAATGACATGCCAGGCGTGATGATATCACCAACCCAACCCCAACCTGCAGTACTTTCCAAGCCCTCCGGAGCCATGTTTCTTATCCATCATCCCATCCCGTCAACCCAAGGTACATTGGAAGGCCCTCGGGACGCAGCACGTCCGGTATTTGCCAAGACTCCGCCTATTTGATGGCAGGGGGACCCTTGTGGTACAGCCCATCCGACCATCAACAGAACTACTGATCTTTAGATTTGCTTACTTGGTGCCTGGAAAAATTAAACAAGATAGTATCCCAAGTGGCGGTTTAATATATGTTTAATAGTGATTTACCAAAGTTATGTGTTGTCTTACTGAACGTTTCAAAATGATGGGCCAGGCAGTTAGGAAAACCACGAAAAAACGGTGGACTTTTTTTTTTTCGACCCTCATTTTTGAGCCTCTTTTTTTCGGGTGATTTTGATAGCAAAGCCTGAGAAAGGTAGGTACATAATAATGTATATGTGAAAAATTGTAAACATATAAATACACACCCACATAACTTTTCTATTTACATGTTTTCTATGATCACATGGAATCACATGGAGAGATTTTCCCCCAACATCGACCCAATAGGCCTGCAGCCATGAGTGGTGCAGAAAGCCCATGACGACTGCTGCCACGGAGGTTCACAGTACTGGCACCCAAGTCCTCGTGACGATGACGGGGTGGTGCTTAGGCTTGAGATTAGCCGATTTTCACCACATATGGTCACAATATGTCACAATGGTCTCTATCTGTATCATCCCCCAAAACATCCAACAACTTCGAACATGTGCAAAAAACTAATTAATGAAACATGATAAAACATGAATCCTTCCCAAGTATTTACAGTAGATAGAAGGCTATTTAGATGGATCAAACATGATCTAATTTTTTGCTTCAATTTCCATAGACTCTGAAATTGTCAATGTTGTCACGCATCACCACACCTCCACTGAACCATCATGCACATCACATCACTATCTACCCGTCCGTAGGATGTCCATAGATAGATCCCGTCATCGCTCGATGCTGTTGCCGCCTCAGTGTGACATCCTGGTTTTGGTGCGTTCCCAACACGAAACAATAAGGACCAGGGCAAACCATTAAGGTCAATCATCTGAAGGATTCCCACAAAACAAACTCCTTCACGTGAGGACCCCACATATGTTCAGGTGTGAAACATTATGCCAGCCAAGTCCAAAGTTGAAGTTTGGTTTTTGTCCCGGCCTGTTACGCACCCAAAGTTTAACAACGAGTTTGCCCCTGAAAAATGGTGGTTGGACGACGAGCCTTTCCAATTGGGAAGGGTAACTTTTCAGGGGATATCTTAAACTACCGCGGGGCAAGTATTGGAATCCTTTATAGGAATAAAATTCAATCTGGCCCCCCGGGCCCTATGATGCAGCCTTGTCGCAAGGCTGCCAAGGTTTCCCCAGTTGTGGAACCTGCCTGTGATCCTAAAAATGTGACAAAAAGCCGTCATCCTGATGGTGACAAGCCATCATCCTGGGTGGGGGGTGAATCACAAGCATAAATGGCATATTTTGTATGGTAAATGTATAGGGAAATAACTGGCCAAATTATCATATTTCACCAACCTAGATTTCCCTCAGGATAAACATCAAGTCATACGGGAAACGGTCTGGCCACTCCGCTTGCGTTCAACGGCCAAGACACATCATGTTGTCCGCATGGATGTCGTGCACTTGAGCCTGCTTCGCGCGTAATTGTCGCTGTTGTTAGTTGTGTTACATAGTTGTGATAGTTTCTTTGGTAGTTAGTTAGTTTGTTTCTTTGTTTCTTTGTTTGTTTGATTGTTTGTTTGTTTTTTTCATTTACTTTGGGCTCTTTGGCTTTGGTTTGGGACATCATACGTGACAAATCTGCGAAGTAGTCAATTCCGCCATGTTGGAACACAAAAAGGCAGCAGAAACATCTGCTAGCACACTGAATGTAAGAAGGAAAAAAAAACAGAAATCATCGAACAAATATCTATTCCCTATCCTGACAAGGTGTTATGAAGATGTTTTTAGGTATGTTTTGGGGGTCCAGATACCTTCTTAGGAGGTGTTTGGATGTCTAGGGATTCAGGAAAAGCAAAAAAAAGTCCACCCAGAAACTGAGAAACGGAAAGCTGGGAACGTGTAGTTCTGTCCATTGAAGGATTGCAGGATCAAACCATTTTCTCGAGAAAGTTTCACTATTCCTCGTGTGTCGACCCAATCTCACAAAGGGCCAGCTGGTTTCGATGGTCAAACAAATTATACTTTGAATCTCAAGATGAAGATGATGCAAATGAAGATCTTCATGAATGACATGAAGAAGCCTCAGGGAGAAAATGAAGGTAAAGAAGCTGCAAAAAACATGCCACACGACTAAAGAATGTAAAACATATGTACAAAGAAAATGAATACAAGCAAATGAAGATGGAAATACTGATTCAGAATGAGATGAATAAAATGAAAACGAAGACGGAACACATGATGCATCATGATGAACAAATCATAATGAAACTTGCATTCGCATATTGCATGGATTTTATAGACTTCATTTGAACAGGATAATCAAAGGATATTAAAGGTTGGTATACTGGGCATCAACTACATCTACTTGAATTCCAGGAGCCTATTAGTTGAAGGCCCTCATCAAAAACGGACCCTGGCAGTTGCAAAATACGCGAAACTCTGCTGGTGTACAGGTACTTACCCTCCAATAATCGAAAATAGCTGGACGTTCTCCATCTTGAAAATATCCAATGTTCTCCACTATAGTAACAGGAAATATATTGATACAACGTTGTACAACTGTTTGGTTGTTTGTTAGCTTGTTTTTATTGCTTCCTTCTACTGTCTTTCCTTTGTTCGCGTTTTTTTGATTGTATTTTTCAAGTATACCAGTGTTCAACAAAAACAAGACCATTTCATACACCCCCCCTTTTTCTCTGTAAGTCAAGCTTAAAAGAAGAGTCCCAGCCGGAATTGTTGATGAAACAAATCACTACTAAACTGGCTGGTGCTCAATCCCCACCATGTTGCTCATTTGCTGGTCATATCGTAGGGAAAATGGTGGTCCATTGCTTGCGGACTGGTCTTCTGCGTTCGACACTATTGTTCGTGACTGCTCTTCAGCACAGCCCAGTAAAATAATGGTATTTTTGCAAATACTGCTTGGTTAATAGGGATCCTTTCAATGGATTATTTTAAATCGCTATATAACTGGGTGGGATTTCATCCCCTACATTCATCTACATTCCTTAAACAACCAGGCTTTATTTCCATTGCTCACTTGTCGGCCGTGCCTGGCTCCGGGCCAGTTTCGTGTTTCCAAAGCTGACGGTGGCATCAGGCAACGTCTTTTCAGCCTGGAAACGTTTCCAGCCAAATGCCGAGGATGGTTTGTTTTAAAGGATCTGAGCAAATTAATATGTAATAATTCCGAGGGGATTCTCTTACTAAAACCACCATTTGCCAACAAATCCTCTCAGATTCTCATGAACAACATCTCAATAGGGAGGTTTTTTGTTGAAGGGCACCACAAAAATTCCAGTGAAGACAAGCCTAAAAAACAACAGCACAATGAGATTTTACCCCAGCTCGGTTTGGTGGTTTGGTGCTGCAGGCCTGCATGATGCCGCCGCGCAGCGAGAGAGAGACAGAGAGCACTGGTGGCTGCGGGTGTGGCAGGTGGTTTTGTTGGCCCATGTGAGCTCAGGCAAAGATTCCGAATGCCAGCTGTTCTAGGAATGCATTCTCTTCTAAGGGAGCATGGTGAAAACTCTTGAAATCTTGAAATTAATATACTGTATACTCGAGTTTGGTCAATGTTGTGCATGATATATGAACCTGTATCATGCAAACAAAAACTGCATGCATATTTGATAGCATTTGATAGTTAATAGTTATTCAAGTACATGTATGTCATTGGAAGGTAAGTGGTAGGTAAATTAGTGATAACTCACTGGGAGAAACTTGTGTGTCTTTGATGTGCCGTGGTTCCTAAGCCCTTAGCTAACATCAAAAATCAACTCAGTAGCTGAGCAACCAAGCATCAGCATCAAAATCCTTCACACTTTTGTATGTTCATCAACATCCGAATGTTTGGAGGAAATCTCAAAATATCCCAGTCCCACAATCAGTGGCAAACTAAAGAATGGAGCTTCCCCTGAGAGTAAAAACCGAGCAATCCACGTACTACTGACTGGTACTGTGGGAAAGGGGATACACCCAAGATGCTCTTCCTTCAATAGCTCCAGTGTTCGGAGAAAAATGAATAGCAAACAGTATATCTCCCTAGCCATACAGTGGTGAGACTACGCTCACTGAGTCATTACCTTTTCAAACCACAAAGTCTACTGCTAATTGGAAAGCATTGACAGGGAACGCTTCGGGGACTATGGAAGCACTCTGGAACGTGGACCATCAGAATGAATCATGAATCTTCAAAGAATTGGACCACCATGGATCTTGGAAAGTGATCTGTGGAACCCACAGAGGAAATCTATATAACAAGAATCAGCTGGCACCAGCATACAAACAATCCATGTATGGTATCTTTACCTACATTTACCTTAAAAATCAGCCAAATGTAGATACATATACCTTACATGGATGCTAAGGGGTATGATATCAGGGTGCATGACATCCGGAAAAGCTAAGAATTCTCAACTGATTTAAAGGCCCTTCAGGCTCACAAGCTTCTTACCGTCCTTGAAAGTAACAGCTCGCACCTGAAAATGGATGCTTGGAATACTAGTTTCCTTTGGGACGGCCCATTTTCAGGTGCGAACTGTTAGTTTCAGGGAGTGTATCCCCCAGAAGAAAAATTAAACAAATCAAGGTGTGGATCCCACGAGAAACACATCCATATTTGCCATCATGAAAGATCTTCTGATTGATGTGATAGGTATGGATGAACATACTTCCCTCAAACACAGAGACCTGCTGATAATTAATCTGTGTATTGAAACAGAGAGGGAGAGATGGGCCCGGAAATGGGAATCCCTTACACTCATCAACCAAGGTTTCATGGGAGTAGATATACACCCCACCAACTAACATGGCATCCTGGAAAAGCGCATTCCTATTGGAAACCATCATTTTAGGGTCCATCTTAGTTTTCCGGGGTGTACTGTAGATTGTGTTGCTTTCGCAATTCACAAGTAGCCTCAGTAAACGTCTCACCGACGGTGCTACTCATTGTTACGTGATTTGGTGGTTTGGAGATGTTTAGTATTCTAGCATGCTTGATCACCAGTGATTTGGCAGCCCTCGAAGGATTTTGTTTAAGAAAGAACCTTTTTTCAGAGGCAAAACAAATACACCAACGAATCCTTGCAACAATCCCTGGCGAAATCGTCGCACCTCTGTATTTTCTCTGTGTGTTTGCCAATGGCGGCGAAAATGACATCTCCAGGCTTGGGTTTTTTGGTCGGGTGAGGCGATTTTGAAGGCCTGCTTTGTCTTGGCAAATCCCGAATTTTCACAGGAGCTGTCAAGATTGGCTTGAAATCCGCCATTTCCCGATTTTCAACATGGGGAGAGCTCCGGAATGCGGCTGCTATCTTGCCGCAGGGTATGAATATATATGAATATGAGATAATTTGAGGGGGCTGTTCCATAAATTGCAGAATTTGCGGCTGTGAATTTTAATTTGGACATCAATAAACAAGTAGTCCAAGATACATCAAAACACCATCATAAGGAAAACTTCAAACAAAACAACCAACAGCACAGGCGCGTGTCTCTATGAATTTGGAGACGTACCACATTCTACACAGGCGGCTTTGCGGTTGAGGCACCAGCAGCTGAAGATAGAGAATGTATGAACATCTCACATATTGGATACATTGCATGTATAAATTACAGTAATTAAACAAGAAGAACAGTCAGGTTAAACATGGGTTAAACTACAACTTCAGTTCAGAAAATAGGAAAGATGAGTCTACACATTGGAAAACAACATTCAATCGCAATGATCATAAGTCACATAATGTCACATATACAATATGTGCAACTTCATCTACTGCATTTACACACGCTGGTTGACCCATGTATCTGCAAATCGTTGTTCGTGTCAAAGCGCAAGTATCTACATAGTATCTACCATATACTAGTATCTAGCTATGCAAGCATGCACTTAACCAGGCTAGACGCTATATCTGACCCATACGACAGTCCGCCGATGACTCTATTTCTGTATGCATGTATATTTGCCTGCCTGCTTGTATGCGTGGGATGGCATGGCATGCAAATGCATGCGATAAGTGATACAGGAAGCGATACAATTCAAAATAATAAGTGATAGATGATAACGGATACTCCATATCATGCATCTCGCCGTTCGAAGCATCTATGAATCTATGCGTATCTGGGTTTGCTGCATCTATGAAGACTAAAGCGTCGTTGGAGAGTCCAGGCCGGCTCAATTTGCAAATACATATATATATATGTATATATCCGGGCGAGATGTACAAAATCATCATTCATATCAGTGGCAACATGAAAATGTTGTGTATGTTAAAGAAACAAATATATGTGTGTATATATACTGTAAAAATATATATATATAAATGTATCACATCCCATCAAATCATGCATATATCTAAGCTTTTCCCCGCCGAAATCGTGGACTAACATGTCTTAGTGCTCCCCCTTTTTGAATGTCCAACAACAATCCATTCAACGTCAAAGACCTCCCAGGGAAATTCTCTGGAATTCTCCAAATCTCCAACGCTTTTTTGTTGCTGACTTTGTATCAGCCAACTTTGGTTGGGAATTTGGGAGAGATTAGCTTTTTCTCTATACCTCTCAAAAAAAAGCGCGAAGTTGTTGATATTGTTTCACACTGCGAAACTGCATGGCTGCATGACCGAAACAACATGATTGGATATGATTGGGGGGTTCGAAAACAGTGCCCCATTAACTCAGAAACCCGCTCCAAATCATCAACTTCACCAATCAAGCGACCCCGGATATCAAAAGGACCAGGTCGATCATGCATCCTTGAAGGATGAGCATTCAAACATCTCATCCAGCCTGTCAGTTTTCATGGGATTCCATTACTTTTTGTTTTGCGCAATATCAGCACACTTTGCAAAAAAAAACAAGGGGTTGATCTATGAATCTTCTACACCTCGGGAATTTAAGGTTGAAGTGTTGATCTTGATGTTCTATTGACTCCACAGAAACCGATTGACGATTGACAAAACCACTTTAACACGCCCTGCAAATGATTCCTCCATTGATCCATCCATACACCTGTGCATATATGACTCACTCTATGAGTCACCCATGCATCAATACATGCATTCATTGCCTCGTTGGCTCATTGATTCGTTATCGATTGAGTGATTGATTGAGTGAGCGAGTGATGCTTCAAATGGATTGTTGGGTTTATTAAATTCAATGATTCATTGAATGACAAACTGACTGACTGACTGACTGACTGACTGATTGACCGATTGATTGATTGATTGATTGATTGATTGATTGATTGATTGATTGATTGCTTGATTGCTTGGTTGGTTGGTTGGTTGGTTGGTTGATTGATCTATTCATTGATCGATCGATTGATCGATTGATCGATTGATCGATTGATCGATTGATCGATTGATTGATTGATTGATTGATTGATTGATTGATTGATTGATAAGTTGAGAGCTTTCTTGATTGATCAATTGCTTGACCGACTGATTGATCGATTCATTCATCAACTTATATAAATATTCATGTATTGATTCTTGATTTCATTCAGTTGTTCATTTTTGATTCCTTCATTCAGACGTGCCGAATCGGGAAGGGAATACATCGGGACTCCTTCCCCGCAACTAACTTGTCACATGATCAAGAGTTTCAATACCCAAAAGGTGACATGAACCATGCAATCCTAGATACTCGGGGTCCTTATTTCATGGATGTTCATGGAAAAAAACAAATTTCCATTCATTTCCATAAAACTGGTGAGTAATATATAAATATATATATATATATATTTGTTTTTTCATCTCAAATACCGCCTAAATACTGCTTCACAGTGGATATCTTGCCAAAGGATCATGAAACAAAAGTTTAAACTTTACTTCTACTACTAAATATTATGTAATTGATCCCAAAACGTTTGAAGGTTAGCCATTGGCTGAGTCAAATTAGGCTTTTTCAAAAGGGTTCCCTTCATTGGTATACAGTAGATTACATACCCACTAGGTTCTTAGGGTTTAGGGTAAGGCGACCCAAATTTCATCCCCTTCCCCGAAAATTAATATAGATATCCGAAATGCTAGTTTGGAAAATTAACATCTCACTTTAAATATGGCCATTCTTGGTATGTATTTTCCAAATTTCAGGGGCATAATACACCCCCGAAAAACTAACATGACAATGGAAAACCCACCTTTTAAAGATGTAAATCCTATCAAAAAAGGTGGTGATTTTCCAGCCAGCCATGCCAGTTTTCCCGGGCATCACATAAAAAAACCAACCCCATGACGAACCCCCCAACAGTGGATCACACTGGCCCCCAGGTCCAATCTGCCTTTCCAAGGTCATGACTAATGCGCGGGCATCACGATCTCCAGCACCATAGCTGATGACCACAGTAGACTCATAAACCTCAAGTCTGCCCATGAGCTGGCGGGGATGTCAACACGTGATTCTTGGCGTTTTTTTCTGTTGTTAACTTGTGTTTGTTTAATGGGAGTTGTGGTTAACAAATTTAGCCAACATCTTCGGAAGAATTCGAATGTTGGAAGAATGTTGGGAGTCCTGAAAGTTATCTTTTTCATCATGGACATTTGAGGAATTTTTTAGGGGACAAAAACTAAATCCAACTACTGTCATCCTTTGGAGTTTTCCAAGCGTCATTTCGCAGTATATAGAGAAATTTCAACCCTTCCTCAATGACCGCATAAGAAAAGAAATCTGGTCTCATATTTCGGCCGGGTTTGTCCGATTCCCGGGTCCCTGAAAGAGAATCTGGGCCATCCCGACGGCGAGGCCACTGGCAAAGGCAAAGGGGACACCACCTAAACAATCACACCACATTGCCAACACTGTGGGGGGAGAGCTGACAAAGCATGATATCTATATTACCCTAGGGATCCAATCACCTTCTGAGAATGGTAATGGAACCATATATAGAATGCAGATTGTAGTCCTTAATCAAACACTAATTAATCATTCAACTCAACTCCTTTTATTGGGGATAAATTCATCCCACTTTTGATACCGAATTCTATGGAAATCTTGTAAAATGGGTATAAATTAACCTGATCCTATGAAGGGTTGATTTTCGAATCAACTGTTTAAAGGAAACCAATGGAAGTTTGGACCCCAAGCGCATGACATTTCTGGGCAATTTACTATACATATAAGCTATAACCCATATGCTCCAGTCTATGTATCGAATATTAGCCTACATTTGTCTTAAATTCATGGTAAATGTAGGGACAGTGACATATTCCATACATGGAGCATTTGGGTAATTCCTAAATCTGAATTAAGATAATTATGTGGGGATCTTGGATGGGATTCCCTTCTTAGACCACCACCAATTTGGGATGGACCTCACCTGAGTTTGAGTATAATCTGCCCAAATCCGTACCCCCAAAATGATCCAGCCTGGCATGGCTGCTGCTTCAGTCAGCGGCAATTTGTCGGACATCTGCAGCATCAAGAACGGTGCTTCAGCACCGAAACGATACCTCGAAGGGTGGTGTGGGCTTAGAGGCTCGGGGGGTTCAGAAATCTCCGGAGATACCAGATATACCACTATCACAGACTATCCCTTACAAGCTATGAACTTATCTGGGTGGTGGAGCCACCTAGTTCCAAAATATGAATTGAAATGGGATTGTATCCATTTTACATATGGGTGAACATGAAAAAAACATGTCAGAAACCATCACCTGTAGTTACGATGATCCTAGGTGTTTCGTGAGTTTGTACCATTAAAAAAAAGATAGCCAGTATTTTCATGATGCATTAGCCTTTTCACCAAGGAAAACAACAATTTTCACCTTGCAAGACCGAACAAACATGATTCAACGTGTTTGTTTTCCTCCTTTTCAACCGGGCACATTTTCTCCAAATTCTACATGTCCATGTCCCGGAATCAAATTGGCAATGTATCAACGCTAAGCCCAATGTTGAAATCATTTTAGACATAATACATAATTGACATCCGAACACATTGTGTGTGATCAAACAATCATAAACGTTTCACATAATTCCTGAGGCCCTGAGATACTTCATGTATCCACCGTCCAGGAAACTAAAATATCCCACCAAACGGGAAAAGGAAAATCATTTTTTCAAACGAAACTCATTTAACATTTTCAATGGTGCTTTGGTAAGGGGTAGGGAATATGTTAGTTCCTAGGAGGGTAATCACAATCTCACTGTCCACCAAGTGGCGCGTGATGTGCATAACCTCAGTCTTTTTTGGGCCGTTTCCAAACAAATCTAATGTTAACCACTTTTTGCAACAAAAAATACCCTTTCGAAACATGGAAATGTTTCAACCCAAAGGCTCCAACGACTTTTATCTGTTTCCTGTAAGAACACAACTTTTCGCTTTAAACCTTGGCGGCCAATTCTATCCGACCCGGAAACCCGAAAAGGTGACGAATAGTTGACCTTAGCTGTTTTGAAACAATGGTTGCGGATGCTTTTTGTCCATCCTGAATCCTGAAACCGGGGAAATCCTGACTCAACTTCACTCCAAGTTTGGATATTTTTCAGCTTCCATGTTGAATCTTTTGGGGTGTGCAATTACCACAGATCTATACCCTCCAAAGAAGTAGTCCATATACCCACAGAAAGGGGAATCCTCTGTACAACTCATCCAATCACGAGTGGCTTAAGAAGGAGATGATCCAGTTACAAACGGATTCGATCAACTGGAAAGAACGAAGTCCGCGTCACTGGACATGGTACTGATATTTGGAGAGTCAAACGCATATGGACCTTTTAAGCATTCTCACAATTCAACTTATTGAGTATTGGAGGTTCCATCGTCGGGGTCCAATAATTATGAACCATAGCCGCGTGTCTGTCAACATGCCTCACGTGTCAATCTTGGCAACAACTGGACTCCAACAAACATCAGCATTCAATGCCCATTGTCGTATTAATCGTGCATATCATACGTACATTTCTGTTCAAAATATAATCTTGATTGTATCGATCAAATGCATCAAGCAATTTAAAAGAAATACGGTACCTCTTTCGAGCACGAAACTATTTCAATCGACCAATCTTATGAATGTGTCCACATCCCATTGCATGGAATCCCGGATGTTGAATATTGTCCGCCCGAAGCAACAAAAACAAGAAAGTCACACTCACCTCACACCCAAACTTACATTCTTTCACCACCAGCAACGACCGGTCTTGGTGTCATAGAGATGCAACAAGGCCAAGAAGTGTGGCCGAGGCAAGCTGGGCGTTGCCTTGCGTCAAACGCCAGGGATTGTTTGAACGTATCAAAACGGCCTTGAAGGAAAGACAATCGAACATCTGTTGGGCTTTGGTTTGGGTTTTTTGTTGTTGAGTTTCCACTGTTGATAAAGTTGATTACGTTAAGAGGTAGGCGGATCACGTTGATTTTTGGAGGTAGATAAGTCTATCCTGTAGAAATATAGTGGAGGTGGCAAAGAACATCTGGTTATGGATACCTTCTAGCATACTAGCATCAAAATATATAGTTCCAGAATCTCTATCCTCCTTTGAATTGCAACAATAAAAGGAACACACAAAATGTTCGGAGTTCATATTCCCCCTAGTTATCAATTCCATGATAAAATAACACTAGATACTAGTATAGAACCCAAATGCTTCATGTAGGGAATATTTACCTAATATTTCCATTTTTTCACCATTATGTAGGTATAAATAAATCCATCCATGGAGCAAAACCAGGCAACGTATACCAACCCCAACCCCAACCCCAACCCCTCCGTAGGGAGCAGCACCTCTGTGTTGTTCACAAAGATGGCAGAGGCTGATCCACGAATCCTGCAAGGATCTTAATCCGGTAATGATTGGTTACTAGTTACCAAGCTGGAACATGGCCCCATGGCCATCCATCTATACATAATTAGTTGGCCTATCAATTTGGATCATGGGATTTTCCCAAGTCTGAAAACCATTGGGGAAATGGTTGGAGGCCTCACCAAACCTCCATCCATTTGAAACTGGACATGTAAAAGACTTCCAGGAGTCCATTGGCATTGTGGAAATTGGATGACGAGTTGGTGGTTTCCATTTCCACCCATTTAAAAAAACTGTTAGTCAATTTGGATCATTTGCCTAAGGCTCGGGGTGAACATAATAAGATGTATGAAACCACCACCCAAAATGAAACTGGAATCTAATATATTGGATCCCTCTATAGAAAGGTTTCTATTCAAATTATCTACTGCATATAGCCTTGAAAAATCAACAAAAACACCATGTGAATATTGAAAACAAATGGCAATTCTGTTTGCTCATTTAGCAGGGATCAAAATCTATCAAAATCTGACAGTCTGCCTTTTTTTATGTGGTCAACTTGATACCTGTCTCGAATCAAAACAAATCAATCAAATAAACCATAAATAAACCCTGTGATCAATTGCAGTGAATATTAGCCGCTAGCTGCAGTCAAACCTGTGAAAGTCCAAGAATTGAAAAGCACGGTGGGCAAAAACTCTACATACCAATGTTTGGAAGCTTTACACATACATACTGCGCCTACAAAAAGTGTTATCCTTCCTTTTTGGTAATTCTTGCTGTCTTTCTTTACTTTTCTTTACCTGCCCTTCTCTGTCACTCATTCTTTTCTTGACGTGTAAGCTTCAGTCTTCTTTTCTCTTAAAAACTCGGAAGATCGGGAATTTCCTAACTAAATTTGATTTGATTCTACTATATCATACCATACTAGACTAGAATCAGTTGTGAGCTACATGTTTTATCCGACTGTCAATTCAACTGAGGGTTTACGTCTTTCGTAGCTAAATCACCTTTCCTCCTCTCAAAACACACACACACACATCTTTGGTTTTCTTTGTTGGTTGATGCTTTTGGTATATCTGTCCTGACATGTGGAAATTCCTGCACCACTTTCCGCAGAGGTCCAAAGCTGGTGCTATAAATCTTTTCGCTGCTCCCACTTCCATCGGCAGAGACGATGACGTGGGGCATGGGCGTGTACACCAAGTGAAGCTTTCCTGAGCGACAACCACGGCGGATGGTCTCAAAGACCATGTTCGGAAGCTAAAGAAACCATGTCCTTCCTGGTTAAAGAAGAATCATTAGGGACCCAAACAACAAAGGAGAAAAACAATTACTGTAAAATAACTGCCTCTTTTCAATGAAACACCACCACCACCACCAGCAACAACAACAAAAACAAAAACGAAACAAATCTTAGGGCGTGGATCTCACTGCCCTTTTCATCAAGCTTGGGCCCCCCTTTTCATTTCATGACTTGTTCATCATTCCATGAGCTTCGCCCCAAAGGTTCCATGGGACTGGAATATTTAGGCTGTGTTTGGAGCCGCTGAACATTCACCATGATAGAAAGTCCCGTAGGATCCATGTGCATATGGTACATGCACCAGCATTTAGGTTAAGTTGTTTAATGGTATCAACTTAGGTAAAGATTCCAGTCACATGGAGAATGTGGGGGTTCCAGATCGCAGCAAGGACTCTACAATGCATGGGGAACACGTGATCTAATCTTCAACATCCGTCTTATTTGAAGCTGTACCATGTATGTTATCCACCAATCTGTGCTTATATATTTGAAAACAACGTGTTCTCTTGTCTAATCTTTTATTCCACAATAGCATTCTGTATGGTCTTGATTCATCATTGTGCATCTTTGAAAATCACATGCAATGTGTTATCAATAATCATCTCTGTCAACCTAAACCCTCTTCCAAATCGTTCCTTCCACCAATGTGCTTCAGCACGTTTGCCGTCAAATGGCACAAGACTAGACACTTACCTGTAAACAGTATGGAAACAGTTGCGTGGGACTTTTCAGGGAGACGTACGGGATCGGGATGTTAATCCAAAAGAGTTCCACATGTTGATGAAATGCGCTGCAACCATGTTCCCACTTGT
This sequence comes from Breviolum minutum Mf 1.05b.01, assembly GCA_000507305.1. Lineage (NCBI taxonomy): Eukaryota > Dinophyceae > Suessiales > Symbiodiniaceae > Breviolum > Breviolum minutum. The sequence continues at coordinate 14,745 of DF240581.1, forward strand.
TGATTCCGCCGCTACAAGATCTACAAGGTGGGCCCCTACCAGCTATATTTATGGAGGCTATACCGTTCTAAGTTATAACCCCTATCAACGGCCAAAAATAAATGGGTAACTAAGGTTGTAACCCCTACAAGTGAAAATTACCTCACACTACTTATAACTGGTGACAGGGCCCACCTGGTAGAATGGAGGATAGATTTTTTTCGTGTGTGGCCGTGGCCGGGTGGCCGTGGCCGTATGGCCGTGGCCTGTGGCCGGGTAATTTGCATGTGGTCGGGGTGGCCGGCTGGCCGGATGGCCGTGGCCGTGGCCGGACTGGCCGGCTGGGCGGCTGTGGCGATGGCCGGTGGCTGTTTGCATGTGGTCGGGTGGCCGGCTGGCTGGATGGCCGTGGCCGTGGCCGTGGCCGGATGGCCGGGTGGCTGTTTGCGTGGCCGGGTGGCCGGGCCATGCCCAAATTGTGTCGGGCCAGGGTTGAACCAAGGCTAGCCAGCGCCCTTTAAAAAGCCACAGGAGCGTATAGCGCTGAGAATCAAATAAGGAGGACATGTCTTAGGTTGCGCAAATCTTGCGCGCGATTTTGCCCCTGGTCTAACCAAATTATCTGCTTTCCGCTTACTCGCACCTGCCTAGCTGAACTACCAAAACCTTGCGCCAACCTTGTCTTGATATAACATGATACTTACCAGTAGTACCGCACAAGGCGGTGGCGGAAGTTTCAAGAATAGGAAACGTATAGGAGAGATTGATTGCTGTGAGTCACGGATGTCAGAGCAAAAACATTGACCAACTGACTAACTAGCTAACTGACTAATTGACTGATTGACTATCTGATTAACGGAGTATTTGCCTAGGTGATGAACTGACCTATTGACTGACTGACTGACTGACTAATTGATTGACTGGTTGATTAACTGACGAACAGACTAATTTACCTACTGACTGGCTGACTGCCTGACTAACTGGCTAATTGATTATCTGACCAATTGACTAACTGATTGACTAACTAATTAACTAGCTAACTGACTAACTGACGAACTGACTGATTGACTAACTGACGAACTGACTAATTGACTTACTGACTGACTGACTGACTGACTGACTGACAAACTAACTGACTAGCTGACTGACTCACTGACTGATTGATTGATTGATTGATTGATTGGTTGATTGATCAACTGACAAATTGACTAACTGACTGACTAACTAACTAACTGACTAACTAGCTAACTGACTAAGTGACTGATTGACTAACTGACGAACTGACTAATTGACTTACTGACTGATTGATTGATTGATTGATTGATTGGTTGATTGATCAACTGACAAATTGACTAACTGACTGACTAACTAACTAACTGACTAACTAGCTAACTGACTAAGTGACGAACTGACTGATTGACTAACTGACTCACTTACTACCTGACTAATTTTTCGACATCGGAACTTCAAAAAATGCTTCGAACCCCACGTGTTTTGTGCATTTTCACTTCCAAGATTAGAGGATAGATGCAAGACCACATCATGTGGCTAGCATGCTAGACTGGGACTCACCAACAAATAAACACCCAAAAATTTTGGTTCACGGGGCCAGATTCATGTGGCAAGCAAGGTAGCCGGAAGATTACAATGAAAGTCGCGGGCCAGCAAGCCAGCCGTATAGTTTGGCAATTTGAACCAACATTGTGGCAAGCGACCTTATAACCTGCTAAATTCACTGGGTTTAACAGGTGTCTGCATATAATAGCGTTGCAAGCAGCATAAAGAACACCAAAGATGTAAGAAGTGACAATGGCACAGTGGTTGACACGTAACTCTACAGTGCTGCCCACGAAACCATCGGCGCGCATTCAAGTAGAAGATCTGCTGGCAACGGTTCCGTTTGATGGTCACATGACATGACGGTAATGATCTTGCTTGTGAGCAATCCTAACATGTGGGACAAAGTAGAAGAATTGACTCCTGCATTTTTTGGCGGATTTTGTTTAGATGTGCGCGATTTTTTTTGGCGCCTTGTCAGCACCTACAGCTTGCCTACGTGGCCGAAATGGGAGAAGCCTACAAGGCGCTAAAGTTTTTGCCTACGCAGCCTACGCACATGAGATTTTGCGCAGGCTTTGCCGAGCCTACCTGTCAAGTGCTTTATGGGGCCCGCGTCCTAACGAAGATGTAAAACCAACATTTCAAGAAATTCCAACTCCGCATACTGCATGTATACAACTCTTGAGGCCGGGAAGTCGGCTCAAAGGAACAACGTCGGACAAGGCGGCATAACTCACAGCAACCTCCTGTATATCCAGTAAAGCAGCAAGATTGCCGCGTGGCCAGTGGTTGGGTGGCCGAGTCCTGGTCGGGTGGCCGTGGCCGGTGGCCGTGGCCGTGGCAGGTGGCTGGCCGTGGCCGTGGCCGCCTGGCCGGTCGGGTGTGCCGTGGCCGTGGCCGCGTGGCCGTGGCCGTGTGGCCGGGTGGCCGTGGCCGGGCCGTGGCCGTGGCCGTGGCCGGTCTGGCCGGCAACTAAAAAAAGCGATTGTGGGTAGAATGACATAACATCCAAGTCCAACAGCCGTTTATCAATCCCAAATGCTCCAACAGACTGGAATGTTTACCTACATTTGGCTTAAATGTATGGAATCAATGTATATAGGTAAATATTCCAGTCCCATGAAGCATGGAGAACACTGCATGTGTTTTTTTCCACAACTGTTTTGGTTGGCTCCATTTGCAGTGTTTGATCACCAAAAAAAAGGGTCCCATTTAATGATCCCTGTCAAAAGGTACCTGTAAATTTGGAAGGACTTTTTGGAAGTAGCTCGACCAAGGCTCCTTGATATGTAAATGGAATCCAGTTCCTTATGCGCTGTTGATTGGACGCCAAGGTTGGAAAGCACGTAACGCAAATAGTTTCAACATGTTGGCAATCCATTCTTCGCAAGAATCAATCATGGGTAAATTTCACACATGACGTAAACCGTAAGCATTGTAAATTCACTAAATTTCACCAGCCCTTAAAATAAATCAGGCCATTTGTTAGTATCAGTTTCCCTTGCTAAACCGCTGACACTATCTTTTACGTGAGTTTTAGGCGAATACCGTGGGTTTCAAGGCCAGCTTGTTGGTGGTTTTGGTCCATACGAGGTGTGCTAGGGACATGTATCCTATCATCCATCCAAAGACATCCAAACACCTCCTGAGGTTTTATGACTGGAGCACCAAAACACTTTTTTAAAACACGGAACCTCAGAAGGTATGACTGGATGTCTGGACATAGGATCCATAGGAATATGTACCTACATGAGACCTACATGCATAGTTGATTATTGCATGGGATCAATGTAGGTGAATATTAACATGGATCCTATGGGTTGGCAAATTGTTAGTGGTGGTCCGATTAATTGGAGTATGATTCTAATAAACACTGAGTTTGCCAAATGATGATCGTTATCCTTGTTGCAATTGGGGATGATTGGGATGGTAGTTTGTTGATCTCATCCTATACAGTCTGAAGGCCGAAACTTCCCCCACATAGTGAACGAGTATGTCAAGCAACCATGTTCGCAACCCAAAAAACAGGTTTACATAATTTCAACACACTTATCATTGGAATTAAGGAAGATGTGTCCAGCCACCATTGCCACCAACAAAACAAATATATCATATCCCGATTGAAATTACCAGGGGTGGGCGTTGAATCAGCATTTTTGTAGTTGCTATAACTGGCCCCTAACCCACTGATTTTCTGCAAACTTTCACAGGAAAAGCATGAGAAACATGCTTTGCATGTGACCTTCACCCAGCAAAAATAGGCACTTCTGGGCTTGGATCATGAGTTTCCTATTAGGGACCAACGGTCGTCCTAGTAGGTGGGAAGTGTTAAGTCAACTTTGGATCATTTCCCCCAATTTTCAGGTTAAAAACACATCGCCCCCAAGAAACACCACCACCACCACAAACAACAATAAGTATTCTACAACACCCACACTACCTCCAACAAAAAGCAACTCAGATCGGGCTTGTGGCCGGTGGATTAACTTCATGTTCAGCCACAAGCTGGTGATGTTTACAACCCTCCAAAAGGGGGAGATATAGCAACCCCTGCAAAACGGAAAAATCAACACTCACAAAAAATGCCAAGACATACACCATCCAAATTTAACAACTCAAAATCAATTGGTTTCAAATTGTGGCTATTTTGCTTATGTTCAATTTCAGGGGTGTATCCTGGCCGAAGGCACTTCTCATCTGCATCAATCTGACCGTAGCTCAGGCGATTTCCGGTGATTTCCGCTGAAGGCTCTGTGACCTTCACATCTGCGGAGATGTACCTGGCAGATGGTCCGTCATCCCTCAAGGTGGGCGCCCCCCCGGAAAACCAGTTACATAAGTAGGGGTGAAATAACTCCGCTTGTAGGGGTGAAATAACCTGGTGATCCCATTGTATAAGGCCATTTCTAATTTATGTACGGGTTATGAACACCATTCATAAGGCTTTTCCCGAACCAATCCTATTCCTGGAGATGGGATTGAGACCATTAATCCTACTCGAGGGCATCTCCAAAATGTCACTTCAAAACATGCAATCCTAAAGATTCACCTTTTTACAATTGTTTCAGTTGGACTTATTTACCTAGCAATTCTATACATAAACAAAAAGCGATTGTTCCACAAACAAATATCCCTCCAAACAAATAGGACTGTTGAAAATACATGATGGATATCACAAAAAAACTACAAAAAGATTGTTTCCAAAAATCGGTTGTTCAGGGTTTCGACTCTCACACACTCCTTCAACAGGATCTGATGTAATGCATGCTGATTTCACCAACGAGTTTACCTAAGAGAAACGATGATATCCAAGCAGTGCACAAGGTCACCAAAACTCACAGGATGCATGAGACGATTGTATATTTACCATTATCTACATACATTGTTCCCATCAAAATCAACCATTCATGTAGGTAAATATACCAGACATGGATCCGTCACGGGAAACAAAAGCCATGTCCAAAGTCCATCAAATTTGGGAAGGCAATAAAGTTATTGAAATTCAACACCTGCTTGGGTGGCTCCCAGGAAAACATAGCTGAACAAAAACCATCACCAAGGGTGGAACATAAGTAGCCAGATTTAAGAAGATTTGATGTTGGTTCATTGTAAGGCAGGATTTAACCAATGGGTTTGCTCTTAACATTCTTAACAGACCGCTCCAAGCATTCAACGTGTCTTTCGTGTTGTTTTTCTGTTTGCCAAAGATGCATCTGTGTTTTCGCATTGAACAGGCCTGCAAGGGCGGCCAAAATGACCAAAGGAAAGTGGAGCTGGAGGCAATTGTTTTGTGCGTTTGGGTTTTGTTACTTTAGGTTTCTTACCCTCCCTGATATCATGGGAATCTAACGGATAATGGTAGTGAATGAATGTAAATGATACCTTAACAAGGCTTTATCTCTTGGGTGAGTTTGAAGCCCTAACCCGTAAAAACGGCCACCTGTCTTGGATTCACCGTCAATTTTTAGAACATGTATCTTCCATTGTAGTAACAGGGTGAGAACACATGATGGCAAAAATGGCACACCAAGAGACCTATCGAAAGTGATCACTCATAGAGGTAAGGTCAGTTTAGGTGAAGGTTAATTTAGAGAAAAATAGAAGTAAGGTTGGGTAAGTTGTATTTCATGTCTAGGCTAAAATTAGTTCCCTAGGGACCAAAGATTTGCCAAGAGGAATTCTTACTAAGCAAATGAAAAGACATGCTTAAAACATCCCAACCTCCTTGCCGTTCCTAGCTGTTCTCTTGATTCTCTGAAGTTTGTAACCTAACTTATCAATAGCAGCAGCCCTATACTCACCTCACCCATATTCTTCTGTATGTTTCATTCTTTTTGGAGCCCAAAAAGCCCCCTTCTATCAAGGAACCCCTCCAGAAAAAACAACTTCCAACCACCAACCATTACAAAAAAAAACACACACACGTTTTGAAGCCTTATATATTCCCCCTGTTAGGTCTTTTTTAATGGGATCCTTCGTCAAGCCGTTAGGGGTTTCGTGCCTTCTGGATTTCGATGACACACTCCTTGATCACCTTCATGCGGTTTCTTGGAGTCAAAGGCCATGATCAAATCACCATCCAAATCCACCACCTGGACTTGGATGTTGGGTCAGTTTGCCGCCCATCCCGCCCCAAAAATGGATGTTCAGGTTGTTGATTGGGGAAGATGACCTGTTGTTTTTTTGTTGAATATATAATTATTTAATTATTGTGCGTTTTTTGGTGTGTGTGTGTGTGTGTCTTTTGGTTGGTTCTTGTTGGATGTTGAAGATGTAATCTACGCGTTAAGAATAAGATGTTTGTTTGAATGTGCATTATAATCATTATATAGTATTATATTATGTATATATTATATATATATTTAAGTTATATACCGCATATGTCGATATTCTATCAACATGTTACTTTGGTCTGTACTCCCTTCAAAAAACACATTTGACTTCACTATGTATGTTACGTATAAGTGCTTGGAATCAAAATGATTGGATTGGGTTCGTCGGCCACTTAGGATCAAATGCACCATGCATACCCTGTACTTGATTGGCAGTTTTGCGAATACTTGGATCAACACTCTCCAAAACTAACATGGAATCTGAAAATTATGATGTTCAAAACGGGTCCTCAATGCATCTCTTCAAAGGATGCATTGTTTATGGGTTTCATCTTTGCATTCACAAGTTAAAAAAAGAGCCGGAGCTTCCTTCAATTCGTCAATTGACCTGTGATACCCCCAGTGAGACGTTGGTCCCTTCATCTTTGACCAAACGGTTCAACTCATCTTATGGATAGCGGATCAAACCTTTTTTAAAAGAGGTCCTTACAAGTTGTTAGAGTACCAAAACCAAATAAATGTTAATATTCTGGCATTTGCACTGATATCATACACATTTCAAAACCAATGAGCTGCTGTGGAACATTGTCACCATTTTGTCACGTATTCCCAGTTGGGGGCTGAACCAATTTGCTGGAAACGTTCCATATTTCAAGCACCTTTCACCATCTTTGATCATCTTGCATCATAGTTCATCATGTTTCACCTTCTTGCATCATCTTTCATCATCTTGCATCATTGTTCACCATGTTTCACTCACAAAAATGTCATTGCAACCCATGACTATGTTTCAACATGTTCCATGACTTTTTTTCCCACCTGCCTTGGGATCTTCAGGCCCGGTGACCACGTGACGAATCAATGTGTTGTTGCTGGGGATCCAACTTTCAATGACCTCAGCGAACCGTCGGACCGTCGTTTTGGAAGCCTACAACGGATGGATGACGTATACCCATCTGATGGTTCAGAAAAATCCTAAACAACCACCTGGGGTGGTGGTAAAACCTGTCGTAAATAATGGGGATAACATCTTTTACCATATCAACTGGTTAGCCGGAGTTCTTCCATCAACAGTAGGATCCATGGGAATGGTATGAGTATGTTTACCTACATTGATCCCATGAAAATCAACCATTCATGTAGCCATGAATCCTATGGATTTAGAGATGGTTTGAATAAAGGATGATCAAATCAATCCCTTGGTCACATATCATCCCTTGGTTTTATATCACTGAAATCTTGAGTGATGATTTGATTTTCTTGTTGGACAACGTGAACTTCAGTGGTGACAAGGGACAGTCATAGCTGGCTGGTGGTTTCTGAAAAATATGAGTCAAATTTGATATTTTTTCCCCAAGTAGGGATGAAAATACACAAAACACAAATTGAAACCACCACCTAGATCCCATAGGATCCATGGAAAAGGTATATTTAGCTACATTTACCATAAAGATCAACCATTCACGGAGGTAAATATACCGGTACCAGTCCCATGGATCCTACGGGGATATCTTTTTTCAGATCCTGAATTCACAAAGGTCAAAGTTGATGAAGGTTGGCCATGACGAGTGAAAAGACCAGACCAGTGACCAAAAGAGCCAACGATGTCACCACCACCACCACAACCCCCACCGCCACCACCACTACTACTACCACTACTAGTACTACTACGAAGACTACTAAGTGCAATGTACTGTACCATGTACCAGGACCAAGTGCAAGCATGTATCTCTAAAATCAGCGAAAAGGTTCAATTTTTTGCCACTGTTCCAGCAGCTCTCTAATAAAATGGTAAGTGACACAAAGATCCTTCCATTCGTTGCCTGGCCAAAGACACGAAAGGAGTTTTGATCTGGGAGTGGTACTTTTGTGAACAGCCCACATGAAGCTGGCATATCTGATTGTATCTGATGTCCTATGCATTTATGTATTTTAACATTAGCTTCAACAAGCAACCTATTTGCTTGTGGGATGTCTTAACGTCTTATATAGACTGTCCAAAGCTGCCCCTCCGGCAAGAAATAAGGCAGCAATCTACAAAGTACAATGTACAAAGTGTTGTCAATCACAATGCCATTGTTTTGTTGATATATTGAAAACAAAAAAGTAACAAGAAAACATGTTCCAAGTGGATCATTCGCAAAATTCACATTCAGGGTCGTCTATGGGAGTTGCTGTGATGCTGTGATGCTGTGTGTGGATTCAAAAGGCGTTGAGAGCGATTGAACCTACAAGGTGCGCCCCCGCGATCGTTATAAATGGGGTTGTAATCCCTACAGATGGCGTTATAAATGGGTAACTGGGTTGTTTTCACCCCTATACGTGGAGTTATTTCACCCTACTTGTAATTGTAACTAGTCGGGGCCCACCTTGTACTCAGCCAAGGGATCATTAAATAAGGTTTAAACACTATCTTTCATACTAAATAGTCGTCATCCCCAAAAGCTTCAAGGTTCGCCATTGGCTGAGTCAGTACACAAGGTAGTCTATAAGCATGAAACCTAAAATCCATAATTTTTGGGTCTTTTAAGATGCATCATATGTCTATGCTCAAATTTTCAGCTGTTGGGAAGACCCCGTAAGAAACCCTCGAGAAAAGTTGCAACGCAAGTTTGGGATATTCCACCGAAAGCTAACAGCTGAGACCTGAAAATGGACCCCGGGAAAAGTAGATTCCTTACTTGGAAGCTCCATCATTTTCAGGTGAACCATGTTATGTAGACTGCAATTGCAGTATGAAATGACAATCACTTTGTGTATCTTCTGGTACTTTGTGGGTTCACACTGTCCAGCAGGCGAAAGAGATAGAGAGACAATTGCTAATAATATGCTAATCATACACATCTGTTCTCACAAACATATTTTCCACACTTCAACATCTTCAACATTGAAACATGGAACATTAGCAGCATATAGGCGAAAAACCATTTGCAAATCATCTTTTAATCTATAATTCTTTACAACAAACATGCGACAATTCGTTATCGATCACTCTGTGTTTCTACGTTGTTGGCCTTGTGGTGTCCGCAAACCACTCCACGTTGACATCTCAACTCGTAGTGGATTGACTCCTGATTGCAAAGAAAAACGATAAAAACAAAACGCTGGGACTATCACACGAATCAGGAAGACTCTATGAATATGATGATGTGTAATCATTGAGTTGCTCTTCAAGCCGTTTTTTTCAACATTGCATATATACCACCTGAAAAGCAGATGGCTAGCCACTCCCATGTATTGGTTTATCCTGGCCCCTTGCTAAGCGACCTTTCGGGTATCGCGCAGTGCGGAAATCATCTGATTAGGCAACGGAAAATAGTGATTATATGTGTGATCGGATCTTGTTGCAACCAAGGGGATCCATTTTTTTGTGATGTTTATTTGTTTGCGTGTTTTTCATCCTGATTACTATGTGCAAAACACTTGGCTCAATGTTTTGATATTTTTCAATGGGTGCTACAACCCATCCGGACTTTTTCAGCTTTCCAAACATGTCAACTCACATAAGGCGGGCCCCTACCTATAGTTAAAAATAGGATTATAATCCACCTATAAATGGCATCATAAATAGGTATATAACTGTTTTTGTTTCACCCCTTTTTTTCTGCCTTACTTATTTCCACCTCCCCAAAAAATGGCGAGTATGGAAGATGATCCTTTCCTTTTGGGGCCCGGCTTTTTTTTTCAGGCGGCAAACTCGCTGTTTTTCACTTCGGGAAGGTACGGTAACCGGGTTTTCCGGGAAACCCACCGAAAAACAGCTTGGAGCTCCTGTTCTTGGCCACTCTTTCCAGGCCTCAAAACTCATGACGGATGGGACGATGGTATAGGTATACCCTCCAAGGGAACGAATCCATATCCCACCCGGGGATATAAGGAAAATCATCGACTCAAATGTGGTTTTTGTATGATATGATAGTTGTCAGGAGGGTACCTACATTTAACATACATTCAACTAAATGCTGGTAAATATACTATATATGGATCCTATGGGTTATACACTGTATTGAAATTGGTTCATAGGGATCCTTATAACGGCCTATTGTCATCCCTCCGTAGTTGGGTAGTACAGTATAAAGTAGTACAAGTATAACCCCCTATCTATATACAGCACATAACCCGGGTTTTGGTCACTGCTGAAGTGGCACAAAGGAATTCATGTGCCCTCGAGGGATTTATAATTCCACCAAACCCAAAAAAACTCATCCTTTATCCAGTTTGGGAGGGGACATGGTCCTTCCCAGGAAATGAAACATACCTTTATATACATACCTTTACCGGAAATGAATATATATATATATATAAGACATGACAAGATTCGCAACCCAAAAAAGGAAAAACAACAATTTTCAACACATATCCAACAACATAATTATTGGTAATTCTCCAACTTCGTATTTCCATGGACAAATCCCACGGAAAATAATTATTCTCAATATCCAACAACACATCCAACCAACGTTTGCTCGACTAATATCCAGTATCTGACTGGTATCTCGAGGTTCAACAGTACTGCCCTTGCCATTAGACCTTCCAAAGAAGCACGGAAAAACACTTCAATTTGTTCATTCTTTGCACAAAACACAAAACTTGCAGAATCTTTAGTCCTCAAGAAACGAGTCAAAAATTACCAATACACAGTACACATGTATACAATACCTTAAGATTGTTTTGATCCCCTTCAAAATGGGTCCCATTTCATCATCCCAGTGTCCTGCTTTTTTTTTGTAGATCACCGAGGTTCACTTGGATCCAAAGGTGTTGTTCCCATGACGATCTCGGAATGCCAGAGTTGATCGATGATCACGGCATCCTTTGAGAGTTAGGCTTAAATATACCATACGCGGGAATCCTATGGGATGGATCCATGATTTGGTTTGTCATTAAAACCCCCCCGAAGTTTCACAAGCAACGTCCCTGATGGTTGGAAAGTTTCATTCCAACCGATCCTTTCCTTTTGGGGCCCGGTAAAAATCTCAAAGGCCATGATTTAGCTTTCATAAACTTCAAGATGGTCCTTCCCACCTTCAGTTGTTTCTGATAGTTTCGATAGTGGAGGTGGGTTATGCCAGTATAATCCTTTTGAAAAACAAACAGCTAAAAAATCAACGACTATCTAAAGCTTACAGTATAAATGGCAAAGGGAGACACAATCTCTCCGGCTTCCTTTTGGGTTACGGCCTATTTTCAGGGGCGACGTTTCTTAGTTTCAGGGGGAGGGTACACCCACGAAGTTTGACAGCGGAGCATCGGAATCGTTGTTAAAGCTGCTGCAAAGTGCAGGGCAAAAAAAAACAGAAATCTGAGTCACCAAAATGGATGTTAACATGAATTATTTCATGGTGTAGCGTTTGTTTCATGGGACGTCATGCTTATTCTTATATTTGATATCACTGATGACGACTAAAAACTTGGATTCAACCCTCAAAATTCTGTGAAGTGGTGTTCCAGTCATGACGTCCCAAGTACCAGTCAGACCAGAGTGCAAGAACATGCAAGAACATTGCCAGAGGACATGGTCTACAAACTTATTTTGCTTCAGGCAAGCTGGTATCACACATCAGCACTCACCCAGCTGATTCAACAAATTAGTACAACAAGAACCATTTGCTTGGGACAAAGAACCTGGCAAACTGCACATATTATATACCCCCCAGGGAATTAACATATCCCACCTTGGGAAAAGGAAAATCATCTTCAAAAGTGGTTTTTGATGGGATATGTTGGTTCCCTGAAGGGTAAACATTTTGAATTATAATAAGTTTCGTTAATTTCTTCTACAGAAGCACCACACCCAGTTGCAGCGCGTCCTGTGCACCCTCTGGTCCATTGAAAATGCCATTCCGCTGGATGGTCTCTCGACGATGCCGACGCGCTACAACGATCACTTCGTTGTCCTGTATCAGACTGTCAGGAAGAACCCCTTTTGATTTTCTGGAAGGTAGAATCTCCCGAAAAAAGATTCTAAATATAGGATTTATGGATGGTTTTTTTTTGGATGAGGTTGCGAAGTGGCATCCTCTTCGGGTCATCCTGGTAGATTTGGATCCAATTGCTTTCAATGCTAAGGCATCGTACTCATATCATCTCATTTTACCAGAAAAAAGTTTAGGCCTCGAATGGCAAGAATCCATCCACCTTTAGAATGCCTGGTTGTGCACCGCATTTTGTAGTATCTATTGGAAGGGGGATATTAATCCAAGGTGATGTTTTGAAGCTTCGCTATTTACTGGAATCTTGGACTTCCGTTAATTAACAGGTGATCGGAGTGGCATTCTTTCAGCATCGCCAAGCCAAACCACCCAACGTTTACAACGTGTTCGGACTTGACTCAGGACATGAGTCAAAAACAAAACAAGTTTCATCATACCCGTAGCATCCATAAAAATCCACCAAACGCAGGTAAATATACCATACATGGATGGTGTGGGATACCTATCATCACCATACAACTTTTTAGAATTAGCCTAGCGTCTACAGCAGTACTTCGATTTGCCGCCACAACAGTGCCCCTATCAGCATGACGATGACAATGATGATCCTGTGGTTCATTTAAAAAAGTGGTGTTTTTCCCACTGTGTGGCTGGTACTTTGTGTATGGGAAGGTGTCTGATGGAAAAGTCGCTCCAGGTCGCCTTGATCAACAAGGATGGATTGATGATCGAGGCTGGAGTTGACTGATCAAGACTGGTCAATTCCAGGCGTACATCCATGGTCCTCAAGAAAACAGAACGTGCAACCGCGCAACCGTGCTTGTTTCAACATACCCCCTCAAGTAAAAAAACAAAACCTCAAGGTACCTTTGAAAAGACTCTTGGCTATAGTCCTTTCGCTAGTTTCTACTGATTGAACCAAACAATATCACTATCACGAATCCTCTCCACAAAGTGCAGCCAGTATGTCTTTCAGTGGTCCTTTAGGGCCCGTTGCTGTTTTTTAAAGGGGGAGGGTGGTATTGGGATTTCCCCAATTAAAAACCAGAAGTAGGAAAGATCGCCAAAGAACCAAGATCATCCTGTGGGTCATCAAGTGGTGGTTGATCATGCTCCAGTTGAACAAATGTGAGTCCAAATTTCCGAACAATTCTTGGGGCGAACCATTTGAACATCTTTTGAAAGCACCAACGGAGCTTTACATAAATTGTTCAAGGGTGAAATCTAAAATGCAATGATGGGAAGACAATTCGGAAACAAGTTGGAAACCTGGATTTTTGTAAGTTGCTGAAAAAGTTCTAAGTGTTCATTGGCTGGTCCATGGACGTAGATGAATTCAAGCAATTCGAACATCACATACTGTAATCAAGTGCCTTGTTTTAAACAAGTGCCAATCTCTGTCAACATTGCTCAAATGAGAAAACCTCCGTCAAATTATTCAAGCTTCCCAAGCTTTTGGTGATTCACCAAACTCAACACCAATCAATGGCTGGTGCATGTTTTGCTATATTTTCCTATAGAACAAGGGGGGTGTCAGTTTCTTTTCTCCATAGCTTCTTCACCTAAAAAGCTGCAAGAGGTGGGGAGTGATGGTGAGTTTTTGTAGGCCAAAAAAAAACCAAATCATCAGAATTTCACGTATTAAGAAACCTATATTGGGTATATTGGGGGGTTGTACCATGGTGATCCTTACCAATAAAATTCATATTCTAATCTACGGAAAGCCAACCTCAGAGACCATCTGAGCCAAGAGTCTTATCATCAATCATTACTTGCGCAGGGATATCCGGCAAGCTGGGGGCATAGGCCTTGACGTGGCGAAATCGCCGGATTGCTTCCCAGGATGACTTTTTCGAGCTTGTGAACGAGAAACGTAGAGGTCACTTATGCATGTTTTACCACACAATGTGTTCAACCTGGATAGTTGAAGGTACTGAATGGACAAATGACAGAAATGTGACGTTATTTGTCCACAAAAAAAACACCCTCCCCAAAGAATCATTGGAACCTCCAGAACCGCGGGTTTGACTGTGTATAGCAGGGTTCTGGGATCTCCAAATCACCAGTTTTAGAGATCCCATGATTCTTAGGGTCTTAACCTAAAATTGAAAATGTCTGGCATCAAAACATCAACACCTGCAACTGGTTTGGATTCCTGGCATACGATCCTCCTTTTTGTCTTTTTGAGAGATGCGAACCCCATGAAGGTTTGTTCGAATATCAGCTATTAATCGTATCTGGGCAAATTGTCCTATAATTCCTAAACCGGAATTGATCAGGGCATTTTGAGGACACTTCTTCCCTTATTAAACCACCTAATGCAAGGGGTGACCTTTCCGGCAGGTTGGGTCATTACAATTTGCCCAGTAATACTATGCAATTCTTCCAGACAAAAAAAAATCTGGACCAAGGTATACACTAATACCCCACCAAAATAAAGCAAATCCCCCAAACATTTACACCATTTACGAACGATGGAAAGTATATAGTCACAGTCTTCCAACCCTTCATTTGTGAGTGGGGAACTGTTTGTTTTCGGGGAAAGTATATCTAATTCTGATGTCTTACCCTCCTGAAGTTCAACATAGCCCCTGAAAACTTACCTTCCCAAACAGGAAGGTAGTCTTCCAACCAGGGGCTATGCGGCTATGCTAAACTTCGGGGGAAAAAAAATCCAAGCCTTGGGCGAATCTTCCTACGACAGATCCACAGTTTGGGTGTATATCCAACCTCTAGAAACATGTGGAAATTAGCAATCTATTGGTTTCCTACGGAAAACTTCGGAAACTTTTGATGGAACCTTAAGCACCGGGTGACTGGTCCCTAAAATCATCAGGGAATGAGAAGTAAAGTTGATTAAAAAAGTCATGCAGTGACAGGAATTGATAGAAAATTTCTTGGGGTCAACTTGGTCAACCTCTCACTCTTTCAGCCTAAGAAACTGGATCTGGTATGAAGTTACACCCAATGAATACCGCCTCAGTGGAGAGCATCTTGAAACGCCAAGCAGCTAAGGTCCAGGCCACATCTACCCCTCACCCAGGATGCAATCGTCCAAAAAACCTTCATTGTGACGATTGCATCCTGGGTGCGGGGGTAGATCCACAATATTCATATGAAAAAATTATCCATCAAATCATCGAGGGTATATTCCGCCCAGGAAATAAGGCCGTGTTAGGGGATTATTGAGGGAGAACGATGGTTAATAACCCCTCAATATTGCCTTCATTTCCTGGCAGGGGTGGCACTGAGGGGGGTACCCTTAGATTCATATGGAAAACATTTAGATGTTTCATCAAATCGTGAAATCAGGTGACTTTGGTGTATTCTCTTTTGATCACTTAATTATCAAACTTAGGAGAAATGGTATGTTTACTCCATCCCGGGGGCTGTACCCGACAAAAGGTGAAACAATAGGCCTAACAGGGGACCAGCAATTGAACAGACCGATGTGATTTTTCATCCTAAGTTCACATTGTCTAAAAAACAAACTGAAACAATATAAACAGCTCATACAGCAACAACAACAACAACAACAATAAAAATGACTTCAACAACAAAAACTTCAACAGCAACAACAACAACAACAACAACAACAACTACTACTACTACTACTACTACTACTACTACTACTACTACTCCTACTGCTACTCCTACTGCTACTGCTACTACTACTACTACTACTACTACTACTACTACTACTGCTACTACTACTACTACTGCTACTGCTACTGCTACTGCTACTGCTACTGCTACTGCTACTGCTACTGCTACTGCTACTGCGACTGCTACTGCTACTGCTACTGCTACTGCTACTGCTACTG
>DF240581.1:31157-52965 GCA_000507305.1 Breviolum minutum Mf 1.05b.01
TACTACTACTACTACTACTACTACTACTACTACTACTACTGCTACTACTACTACTACTAGCTAACTGCTACTGCTACTGCTACTGCTACTGCTACTGCTACTGCTACTGCTACTGCTACTGCGACTGCTACTGCTACTGCTACTGCTACTGCTACTGCTACTGCTACTGCGACTGCGACTGCTGCTGCTACTGCTACTGCTACTGCGACTGCGACTGCGACTGCGACTACTGCTACTGCTACTGCTACCGCTACTAGTACTACTGCTACTGCTTCTGCTACTACCACTGCTTCTACTACTTTCTACTACTACTTCTACTACTACTTTCTACTACTATTACTAGTACATACTAGTACTACTTACTAGTACTACTTACTAGTACTACCACGACGACTGCTACCACTACCACTACTACGACAACATTCTTTTCTAACTTTAACCATGACCAACTTTCAAAGCCAGCTTCACAGCTTCGACCTTTCTGGTTGATACCGGTTGGTTATGGTTGATTTACTAGGGATCCTTACATTGGCTTATTAAAATCACCTTTTTGCAAAAACTGGGTAGGTTTTCATCCCGAAGAAATCCCCTAAATAACCAGGGCCCTTTTTTCATGGTTCAGTTGTTTCTAGGCAAAGTGTATTCGTTTACCAAGGAATTCTATTCAGGTGCTCTCTCCGAGCCAACTATATCCTAACAAGAACAAATCATCCATCATCGTTCCAGTCATCGAGCCACTGCCAGTAGGAAGGGAACGCAAAGGCGAGATGTGGTATGAGCAGCCCACCATTTTTGAATCGGTTGCTGGATCAGCTTGGCGATCCTTAAAAGGCTGGAAATCCATGAGAAAAAAACACGGAAACTGCCAAGGCTGGTTCATGTCTTAAGGTTAGCTCTTGTTCTCAGAGATCCATAAAAAATAACAAAATTGTCTACCTCAAAAATGGATGGCTGGAAAACGATCATTTTCCTTTTGGGGCCCGGTAAATTTTCAAGGAGGAGCTTTTAAATTGGAGGAAGGGTATCCGTGGAATCTGGGACACTTCAACGGACCTATGCCAGATCTATGGGATCAACAGTCTATTTACCGATCCATAAATGGTTGTTCATGGGATCAATATCAATATATGAAGGTAAATTTGTAGCAGCTTCATGGATCCTTATTGGGTGACAAATTCCAACAAAAAAATCCGAGCCTGACGGGCCTGGTTTTTCATGGTGATTTACGATGGGTACAATCCGTAAACAACAAAAATATCTAAAAAAACAAATCCCCAGAATCTAGAGGCCAATTTTGGAAGGATTCACTTTACTTGTCAGGTATTTCTACCACCCCTTAATCCCTTTTTAGGTCCAGCAGTTGGGTCCATTTCTGTTTTTAGTTGGACCTCGGATGAACATGTCCCAACGGAAAAAAAGTGACGAGTTTGATGATGTTAATTCCAAACCAATTTGAACAAACCTATGAGTAAAACATATCTTCCACATCTCTGCACCAACTACAGCCCTGTATAGTTCTTGATAGATCTTGCCTCTTTTGATCTAGTACAGTAACTTTAGAAAGCAAATTCTCCTGACACAACAAAACTTGGGACTCCTTGCTGCTAAAATACCTTGGGACTTTGATCCTCAGACTAGATGTGTATTGCCCCAATGTTTTAGTGTAGGGACTGTTTAGTTTAGTTAGGTATATACATTTTCCTACAAAATAACTCCCTAGTTTTGGAGGCAAATGTATCTTGGTGACTGAACATAATTTGGATTTACCCCCCACCCAGTGACAGTCACCTTTTGAATAACGGCATGAATTTTTAGGATCCGGAATCCCTGGCCCCAAACCCAGCGGAATGTCACCTGTCAGCCTAGGTACAAGTAAGCCGAGGCATAGGTGAAGAGTAAGAACCAACCCAAGTTGACCTTGGATGGTATGGGATTGACCTGGAATCCCCATCCCAAGCATTTGTTTAATGGTGGTTTCAGTATGATTCCAAACCTTTACGAATGGGAAATGCTTGGACATCATGTATATAGATCCATTTAAAATTGGTTGTTTGGAGTTCCAGGGGTATAGTTGCCAATCCATGAAGGGTTGATTTTTATGGGATCAATGTAGGTAAATATACCAGCCACATAGATCCTATGGGTACTAGAGCTGTTCAACTTCCAGGGGGTGCTCCGAATTGAAAATCAAGCCCCTACGAGGTGGGCCCCTACCAGTTATAAGTGGAGTTACGATCCCTCTACATGGCCGAAAATACATGGGTAATTGGGGTTGTAACCCTGCTCATAAAGGGTTTTGACTGCGTTTTCAACTGATAGGGGCCCACCTTGTACGTGGCTCGGTAAATATCCCTACCAATCATCCCCATGGATCCGTCACGATCCATGGGACCTTTGAGCTTCGAAATCAAATTCATGGATCTCCTAGAGACTGCAACAGTGGAAAATTAGTAAAGTAGTGAAGATTAAGTTTGGATCCCCTTCATAAACAATGAATCTATAGATTATTTTGTCCCACTTCCTAGTTCCCAAGGTTTGGGCAACCCCCCAACTCCCAACATATGTTCTTCTTTTTCACCGGTTATGTTACTGGAAACCAATCAAAACAGGATGGGTTCCCAGCATCCTCTGCCTTTGCCCCAAAAACTCCAAGCCAAGGAGCTAGACCGGTCTCTGGCCAAACTGCATAACAAAGAAATTGGAAGACATAGACCTTTGCTCACTCAGTCATTTTGGACCATGAAATAAAAGTTTCATCATTTTACATATATATATATATATAATCTCCAATGGCCATTTGCTGAATTGGTTTGGCAACTTGAAGGAAGCCACAACTGCCTTCCCTGTCCAGAGCCAAATGAACATAAAGCCGCAATGTACTTTGAAAAAAAAACTGCTTGGATCCCTTTGAACACAGCAATGTGTTCATGGCAAAAACAAAACAACACAATTTTTGGTGAAGGCAAAATATCATGAAAGATTTACCCCACATATATTTGTTATGAATGCTGTCTGGCCCGTTAAGGGCCATACTCCTTTCAACTTTCAACCCAATCAGTGTCCCACAAATTGGGAAATTTGAGGCCAGGATTTGAGGTCGAGGTTTTCCCCATGACATTGAAGGTTGATAACTACCTCAGTTACCCATTGATTTTCGGCCATTCATAGGGGAAACTAACATACCACCATGTTTTCTTTGTTGTCTTCTTCTAATCTTGGTATACTTTTGTTGTTGGTTCCAAATTGGCGAGTTTCCAGGGGGAGGATGATTTTCCAGCATGGGTTTCTTGAGGCCGATCGCTAGAGATGGAGTGACATGGGGCCCTTTGAAATGGCCGAACATAAATGGATGTTTGGGTAGTTATCAATCCCTATAAGTGGAGTTATTTGAACCCACCTCCGCTTCCAAAATCTGAGCATTTGAGATGGAAGTGTTCTCCAAACCAAGCGACGGCATAGGAGTAGTTCTCTAAAAAATCCAATTTCCTTGGACTTGGCCAAATTTGACAAGTTGTCTTGTTTGATGCACCAGATCTGAAGATGTTGTTTGTTTCAAATCAGAATCTTGTTTGTCAAATCCAATTGGCATATTGGTGAACTATTCGGCCTAGCTGACATATGTAGCGAACATACACCCACTTTTTCATTTTGCTGTTGTCCTGCTCTTCCTCCCATAATTATGGTTCGGTGGAAAGCAGGGTCTTGGAAAATGCATTTAGTTTTCCAAAATTGTCATGTTGGATTTCCATGATTGTTGGAGAAAGAGTGAATCATGTTCCAATGATGATATGATATGTTCAATCAACACAAACACATCCTAGTCATAATGCTGATAATAATGATTTGCTGTTCCTGGCTTTAGATCTGTTGTTGGGGGGCCTTAAGCGTTCTTTCAGCGTAAAAAACAGCTCTACAAGCAACCCACGAAGGCGAAGGATAAAGCGCAGTTTGGCATATCTATGCTGGGATTCTACAAACCAGGACAGAAACACATGCATAACCGGCAGGTCAAACACAACTCAAGCAAGAATTCTAGATTCCGCCTTTGCTTATCGGTGTATCTACCATGGACATGTGAATCTGACTCTTTTTAGGCAATTATCAAAACATGCATGATAGATTTGGGAAACAGTGATCTAGATCTAGAGAAGTTAACCTCCCTGAAACTAACATAGCCCCTCACGATAGACCTTTTCAAAAGGAAATTTCATTCAATTTCAGGTGCTATATTAGTTTCAGGGAGGGAATATTAAAATAGATGCTGAGACCTTTTCGCATCCGATTTCGGATCCATTAGTATCAATTTCCACCCAAGTTCAATCCCATGAGTTTTTCAACAATAATATATATGAATCAATAATATGGTGTATTCACTGTTTCGAAACACACACATATTTCTTAATATACCCAAGCTTCATCAGAAAATAATAGAAATGAAACATTAACCACTTACCGCATTTTTTCTTGATAAAAAAACAAAACTGCAATGGTTCATGTCCATTATGTGTCCGTAGTGTCCAGGCTCCACCTTGCGTTTTTCCCAACCAAGGACCAATCTCAAGATGTTTGTTTTTTTGTTTCAAATCCAAGCTTCGAAAAGGCATAGGAAAAGAGTGGCAGTGGCAAAGAGGGTAGACCCGCCAAACCAAATAGAACCTCTGGAAGCTTCATTAGGTTCATGACAAATTGTGGGGTGAACACCGTATTTTGTGAAGGAAGCGTCACCACTGTTTATACCAATACTGGTATCTTTCTGAGGATCCAGGTATGTCCTAAGAAAAGAATTTGCCAGAACCAATCCTTTGACCTGCGGATGGGATTCTTGGAATAAAGAGCCGATGGATTTCCCACCAGCTAAACTGTTCTTGCTCCATTCCACCCGGTGGAAAGTTCAGTGAGTGTATCCCCGTGGACCCGAGTAGAGGAGTCTCTTTTTCCAGGTTCTCATCGCGCAGGCTCCTTGGCACTATATACAAGTGGACTATGACTATGAAAATAAATGAGATGACATCACAGGACGTACCGGAAAAATGATATTATTATGGCACCCATAGATGTATGGTAGATTCATAGATTATGGTAGATTACTATAAAGATCAACCGGACATGCATGTAAATCTACTAATCCCATCGATCCTTTGGGTCAGACAAATTATTTGAGTACTCTCACTCCCCAACTCCTGCTGACAGGAAAGCAATTGTCAAAATTGCCAAGTCAACTATATGACTCGGATCTACCCCCCACCCAGGATGCCAGTCATCACCAGGATGACATGAAACAAGTTTAGTAGCGAATCCCTATCAACCTTCATTTGCCACGTCGTGTAAGGATCATGTAAGCCAAAAATGTCTTACATGTCCTGGGCCAGCAAGCCGTGAGAACCTGCTTTTGATCCAAGGAACCATCGCTTGGAAAGGGAGCAGCACTGAGATCCTACAGACGTCCGCCATGAACAACTCAACAATGGGTTAGATAATGGATGTTAATAGGGATCCTTATATCGTGGCTTATTATACAAGGCCGGCTCTGGAACAGCAGCTATATGGGTGAAACAAAAACGCCACTTATAGGGGTGACAACAAACAACAATTACCCATTTATAAGGCCATTTATAGGGGTTATAACTCGATTTATGGCTAGGGGCCCACCTTGTAGGGATCCTTCCTTACAATGGCTTATTACTGCTCAACAAGTCCAATGACCTAACTTTGCCCATTGGTATTCCGTGGATCATCCACAAGACCATTCTTTATTTTATCTTGGACTTCCAGGGAGTCCATAGAAGGTAGTAACTAGTAACTATAGTTAGTCAGTTGGTTTATAACCTACATATATAATAAATATTTATATATATTTATATATATTTACGGGACTTAAAATCTATTCATTACGGGATTATGTAATCCGCTTTACTGCCTGGTGAAAACCATCCCCGGATGGACATCCACAGCGGCCTTGCTGAGAGTTTGTAGCCCCACAGCTTGGCTTGGAAATTTTCCACGCTAAACACAAGGAAAAGGACCTCAGCTGCTAAGCTCAGCGGGTGAAGCCATGAACACAACACAAATGGATGACGTGTTTTGAAACGTCTAAACTGCCATGGCCCCATGGTTTTTGTAGGGGATATACTCATCAACCCTATTCCGTTACGGGTTTATATACTATTCGGATGTCCGTCATTAAGGGTTAGATAGTTTTGGTGTCATAGCCTCCGTCCCCATACACCTCAGTTACTACTCCCATAGGTAAACCCGGAGAGCGGAACACCAGCCAGCAACTGGCCCAAAACACCATTATCAGAATGGCCAGCCCCCAAACCTGCCACAGGAGGATTGGCCCATATGGGGAAGTATCTGGGAAGCTTATCTGAAGCTTCGGGATTTCTAGGGATCCAGGGACCATCAAATACCTTCTGATGAACTGATGGCCCGACACACATCAAAATGTCTCACAAATGAAAGGTCCAACAAATTGACCATGTTGATTCTTCTGGAATAAACGGTGCCTACCCTTCAAACAAGTTGTACACTGACGGAACGGTATAATTCAATTCTTCAGAACGTAACATTAATTCAATGTACTAGTAGTTGTTCTTAAAAAACTGCATTCGGAGTGAGTGCATCCTTTCAGAAAATACACCTCCAAGAATTAACATGTTCCTTGAAAAAGGGACCATTTCAAAAGCAACATAGTCTTTCAACCACCATTCTTCAGGATCTTAGTTTTGGGGGAGTAAAAATACTCATGAGTCAACATCACTTTGGTAAAAACACAAATTAACTTCAACCGTTGAAATCTTGAGGAACTGCTTCTTTGTTTTTTGTTTTCAGGGCTGGCGACAAAAAAACTGTGGCAGTTTTTTTCCCGCACCTGGTTTCGGTGGCCTTCCATCTTCCAACTCAAGTGTTTCAGATGTCGAACTGTTCGTTTCAGGGAGGCTATGATATCATATATATTTGTTGGGTAATCTTCAATACAAATTTATCTATCAAATATAGTGGTTTCAACCCAACTTTGCAAAACTTATAAATTTTAAATAAGTCGAATCCTTGGTTTCATTTTCTTGCCTTTACAAATAGAAGATGTTTCAAACACACCACCATCTTCATTGGGTTTCATCCCAACCCAAGATAAAGGCCTATCAAGTCATTGGAACTGCACCACCCGAGGGACCATTTCAAAATGATTCAAAAAAAGGGCATTCCATCTTCCAACCAGCATTTTTTCAGAGACTCACAACCCATCCATCTGTCTGCAAAAACCAAGTGACTAAGTAACCCAGTGGTGCTACAAATTGCAAGGCAATGACATATGGATTTCGCCAGCTTTCGGCACCATGGCGACTCAATACCGCCTGCCCCACCGCTTTGGAAAACCCAAGAAAACTCACGTGACTTGCAGAGTCGTGGGATTTTTGGACAGTGAACGAAAAAACTGCCAAACATCGAGTTTTTTCGTATATTGCTACTTTCGCATAGGATCCATGGGACAAGTATATTTACCTACATTTACCATAAAAATCTATCAAATGTAGGTATATATGTTATACCATACGTGGATCCTATGGGATTGATTTCGTTTCGAAAAAAAATGTGAGACATCCTATGAACATGCGGTTTGTTTTAAAAAAACGTATAGCCTATGCTATGCAACCACATCCCAAGCATCATCTATATAATATGCAATTGCTAGGGCAAAAAAACATGATCAATATTGTGGAAATCACTCGAAAATCGATGGATGACAGCGGGTGGTTTGATGCAAAAGAAGGCAACATAGGAAAAAAACAAATCTTCCACCTTCCACCAAAAAAATGTGATGAATTTGATGGTTTGACGGAATCAAAAGTATAAAAGGGTATATACGTGGTTTATTAGGTATTGGATCAACTGGGTATAATATTGTGTTGTCAAACATATACACTATTATTTCTCCTCCAAAAAGAACTAACCCTAAAGGTTTGCTATCTTTCTCCCCTTTGCTACAACTTCTCTTGCAACCCCCCAAAACAACCCAAAACAAGGGAGAATCTCCCCCATCCCGACATCGCCCCGTTTTTCCACGACCAACCTTCTTATCCAACAATTGCCGCAACTTGGCCAACAACATTCCTGATGACCGATGGCGGAGTCGTGGAGACGGTCGTGGACCCGTTCGGTGAGAAACGGTGGGTTTTCCGCGTGGCTAAAAAAAAACATGGGACGACTCAAGGAGACGAAGAAAAACAACATGTACATATACATACCAATTATTGAAACAATAAAATGTATTTGATGACATGACATGATGATAGAATTTTAAGCAACAAACAATGATGATCGATAGAAAGTAAAACCACAACCAGTTTCAGATCTTCTGACATCTACAGGAAACCTAAGAAACCTCTTTCTCTTGACGAACATCTATACACCCGAAAACTACCATGACCCTCAAGAATGATGGTTTAAAAATAGGAATCTCCTTTTCCAAGGGTCTATTTTCAGGTGTTAGTTTTTGGATGTTTTGAGCTTCTTTTGCGACTTTTAAAAGACCAAGGATCCGAGGATGAAGACATGGAAGTAGCAAATAGGATGAAACTTCAACCTTTCCAAATCCACGAAAAAATGACCATCGAACCCACGGGGGGTTTCGAGACGTCCACGTCTCCATGTTTGTTTCAGCTCGGGTCAGTGGAACCAGCAAGTTCATCCGATGACTTCTAGGGTTGACAACCAGCTCCCTCCAGGTCAAAGCTGCACAAGTTTCAGCCACTAACCAGGAATCAGGAATTACGAATGTTAGCGAGTTGGCTGAAAATTATTACCTACCCTTGGTCGACCACATTATGAACAAATTGCATGCTCCCGAGGGAGTTCAAATATTGATGTTCCCGAAAAAAGTTCAAGGAATTGCCATGGAATTGGTTGGTGTTTCAAGTTCTAAAAAGGCATGGAATGATGAAACCTGTTAAGTTCCACCCTGGCGGCTTTAGTTCCGGGACTTTCCATTTAATAGGGATTCCCATCCCCAAAAAAGGTTGAAGTTCCACCATTCAGCAGGTAAGAACGTGATGGATAGTCTTGATGTATATTTAGCCCAAGGTTGCCAAACATGGTAAGTCCATCTTGGATTGATGTACCAATTGAACAATGAGATCCTGGTGGGTCCCAAATGACCAGGATTCACATCCCAAAGTTTGCCAACCTCCAAGTTCCTAAGAAATGACCTCAACATTATGACCACTGGTTCCAGCAGATTCTGGCTCGAAGCTCTTAGACCCTTGACCAATGGTATGGCTTTGCATGTCCTATATGCTAGAATCTAGTTTTTTTGGTAATCGCCACCACTTTGAAACAAATGCACAAGTCAAATTCGGTCCATCTTCCGAAAAAAAATGTTGCTGTTCAAATCACCAACTACTGATCTTTGTTTTTTTACCTTGTATATGCTGCATATAATCTAATTTGAAGACCCTAAAAGCCCTTCTAAAATCCTCCAGGTTTCACTAAAGAATCCAATCCAATCTTAAAGCAAATCTGCATTGAGAATGTTCATATTTGATCCATCCCTGGAGAAACCCCAGTCGGATCAACAATCTGGTTTTCAAAGCTATGCCAAAAGGAAAAAACTGCATCTTTATGCAAACCTTCTACGACATGACATTTCGATCCATACAACTTAAATCTGAGAAATTTGTTCTGTGAATCCAACGAATGTTTGTGGATTTTATTCCCTCCAAAAACATACTTCTTTTGAAAACTTTACAAAAAAAGAACGAAGCAGCATCGAATTTCCATCCCATCCCACCGAGTTTCCATCCCAAGAAACATGATGACACCGATGTCGATGGCTGTGTCGGTGGCGAGGTAACTATGATCTTTATACCAATCCACAGGTTCGTTGATCAGCACCGGGATGAGGATCATTAACCACGGCAAGAAAAAGAAGAAAGTCATCAATAAGGCCTGGCTTCTGGCTGAGAGAAAAAAACATAGGGGAATCGGAATCGAAAGTCCTATTAAGGGATTTTGGTGGTTAAGAAACCCTTAACAAGGCCCTATTTCCTGGGGGGTGGTGGCATAGAAGAATTCCCATGACAAAATCAACTTGAAGAGTGAGATTCATCATCTTCCATTGTTTTCAAATCCTGGCATCATCCATTGCTGCATATTCAAAACTCAATATTCCTTCAAATGCTTCAGTCAGGTAGATCCAGATGTTTTTTCCTGACTTCAAGATTTTCAAGTGAAACTTGGATTCCTTATATCATATCCAAAATCGACAATTGATGAATCCTGGTAATTTCACTTTGCGCCCAATCAGAAGTTGCCAAATAAAACAAAAAAATGTCAGCTTAAAGTTGTTCATCCAAGATGCAGTTTTCAGGAGGGTGAGGTTCTTCAACAAATAGGCCAGTGGTTTGAAGAAAAACCAATAGACAACCATGCAACTCAGAAACCAACCTGAGTGTTTAAAGATTCTTGCTTCGAGCATTCAAGCGCAACAACTACAACAACAATGAAGCAAAGCAAAGAAACAATCAAACGACACAAGCACAACCAAACAAAAACCATAAGACAGAACAAGACAAAGGAAACAAATCAAAACAAACAATCAACCCAATCAACCCAATCAATCCCAAACAACCCCATCAACCCCAATCAATCAAAATCAATCATTACATAAGAATGGGAACCCCCCCAAACATGAAAACAAATCCATGGTCCAATGCTACTCTGATCCTAGGGCCTGAAGGAGTTTCTGCCAGCTAAGCAACACCCTGAAATCACAATCTGCTACACTGGACAAAGCTTCCCTTGCAAACATGTGTTGGTCTCATTATATATTTACTTTAAATAATATATAATATATATTGCATATCATACAAATGCGGATGATACATGTCAAACATGTAAACTCATCTAATATATGTTCACATGAATGAACCCTCTAAACGAAAAAAAACATGTACTCAACAATCAAGGCTCATCACGCCAACTTCGCTGGCATAAAAGTTTATGACATCATTTCCCCCCCAAAAAAACAACACCTTTTCTCGTTGAGCCAAGAAGCAGTGCATCTGCATTGCTTTCTCTGTCAATTGTGGAATCCAGGCTTGCATCAAAAAACATTTAGTCAGTAAGGTAGGCCAGTCGGCCTGCTGCGACGGAGAGAAATGTCCAACAGAACTGCTGCCGGGATTGGTTTCCTGATCATGTAGGTGGAAAAACATTTTGGATAAATACAGAAGTAAATATGTCTACTTTTACATGTATATATATATATACATATGAATATCAAAATGTGAACATGTACACAATATATGACAATATCTGCCAAGTTGTTTTATCTATCATCTGTTATTTGATCCTGATATTGTGTATCCGCACATGCTTGTTATGATATCTCATCATCTGGTTTTGCTTTCCCCTTTTTGCACCCTAACTCAGTGGCTGCACCTGCATCGTTCCAAGGCTCTTGCCGATGATGAAGGCTGGGATTAACGAGAACCTCAACGAAGATGTGACGTCTTTGTTGGCCATGCTGAAACAAGGGAAAGTCCTACAAGGTGGGCCCGTACTAGTTATACATGGAACTATAACCCCTATACATGGCCCTATAAAATCTTATATAAATGGGTAACTGGGGTTATAACTCCTATAAGTGGAGTTATAAGCCTATTTATGACTGGTAGAAGCCCACGTTGGATATGTATAGAATCAACAAGGCTTCCTGAACTGCAAAAAATATCATACTTATAGTAATGGAAAATGGCACAGTCCCTACCATTGGATTCTAAGGACCTTTTGGTATCTGTGCCATCTATTTTGACCTTGAGGTAATTAGAATACTCTGGAATCCTAAATCATCGAGTATAGCAGTGCCAGCAGCATTTCATTTGATGTACACAATATATCTGGCCAAATTATAATACAGTTGATGGACAAAATCCTGCACCACCAAGGATGATGATTATCCCATTATTTATAGGATTTTAACCATCCCAGGTGGTGCAGGATTCCGTCCATCAACAGTATCAACCTAGATTTCCCTGAAATAAGGGGATTTCCCGAAACCTCAGCTGTAAGTTGACCCAATATAATTGTCAATCTGTTCCATTTCTGATTGACAACCCCGAAAGGAAGAAACACCTTTTTTTGCAATTGAAAAAAGGGTCCTATGGACCTTGAACAATCTATTGTCAAACATATATATAATTCAATATATGTGTATCTATATATTACAGTAACACAATCTATGCAAATATAAGCTAGCACGGTCTTACACATGTATCAAACATGCTATTGAGAAAGGGTCAATCTTTTTTCCATGTTTATATACAACCTTCCGGGAGGGGCCCATAACTCCACGAAAAAAGGGGTGAAAAAACAAAACAGGCGGCAAACCTATTTATTTTCAGCCATATATAGGATATATATAGGGACCATAACCCCATTTACAACTATAGTAGGGGCCCACCGTGTAAATGTTTGAAGCATTTTTAATCCAGCCATTGAGTGATTGATATGGAGACTGGATACAATTTGAAAAATGTTTCACTGCTTGGTGTTTGAGCCACCCATCTTAAAATACGACCGTCCAATTGGATTCATTTTCGTAAAAAAGATTGGGATGAACGCAAAAAATGAAACCACCACCCCACAAATGATTGTTGATAGGTGTTGATGACACTTCTTGTATTTCAATAGTTTTCTTCGGGATGTCTTCCATGAAGAGATCATATCCTTCCAAGGGCCACGCAAAAAACAGAGAGAGAGAGAGAGAGTCATCGGCCAATATAACATGCCCAGCAACGCATATAAGGGGTAGATGGTAGTGCTGCGTCGGAGGACATATTGAAGCATGGTTTCCTCCTGGTGTGTTAGGTTTCACAGGTTTGTGCCTCATTCGTGGGCTTACTGTCTTCCAACCGCCAATTGCAACACCACTTTCACAACAGGTACTATTTTGTGTTAATAAAATCATCTTAAGGTTGGCAAGTTCTAGTTGCTAAATCACGATTCACATGGCTTCCGGGTTGTATTGTTGGGTTGCGGGACAACCTCTTTGCTTCGTAGAATGTGGTGGGGCAAGACACGCGTTCGCTTCATGAATGATAAATCACGATCTAATTATATATATATTATCTCTATAGATTTGACTTAGAATACATGAATACTATATAATATTGTATGACCTACATTCCTGGACCCCCAAAAAAACATATAAAAACATCCCCAGGGTTTCCCCAGTTAAACTGAAAAAAATCCCACCTTCTCACCTTGCTATGGGAACAACAACTTCAAGCTGTTAATAGTCTCAGCTTCGAGATTACTAGGGACCAGGTACCCAAAAACCATCCACAAAATAAGTTGTTTCAAATGGATATCCTCTAAAATCATTACACCTAAAAATCGTTGGAAATCACCAAACATCAAGTTTAAACAAGTTGCGTTGTTTTGAACCACCTAGACAAAATAGGTAATTTCATGATCCCTTTTCATAGAAAAAAGACCCCATTGCTACCCCTTTTCACATTTCCCTAAAATTGACAGTTTGTCCCTGAAAATAGGTCTGGACCCAAAATTCATCTTCCAACCATCAATGTTCAATCGGCAAAATGCTAGTTTCAGAGAGCATATCTCCTATTTTTTGTGTTAGAAACACCTCCATGAATATCAATATTAATTCATACTCTTACATTCTGTGAGGATAGCTTCAGAGTAGGGTACGCGCACCAGTTTGAGGCATAGCCTTGGAATATGTCACTTTTTGGGAGTAAGGTACTAGGTTCAGGGATGCTTCAGCATAGACATGGATAGACTTATGATGACTTACAAAAAATATGAATGACAGAGAGTGAATTGTCATTGCCAAAACAAAGGCTGAACATAGAAATCCACAAAGTACCGCATCTAGGTCTTTTCTTAAACCAACGTGCATATCTAATCTAAGTCAAGTCCTGAAGCAACTTCCATCAACTTCCCAACTCAGAACCCCCGTGACCAATGTCTCCCATCCTTGGGGTTTTTGAGATAGGCCGAGAAGAGCACAAAGCCAGAAAGCATGAAGAACCATGGTACCCAAGTAAATCCCCAACCTCCCGACGCAAAGAATTTTCTTCACGACTCGTGAAGATGTGCGGCCATGGAGGACTTGTAAAAATCTAGTACAGCTATTCCATGTCTTTGAGAAATGCACCATGGGATAAACTGACACCTTCAACCAACAAAAAAACCAAGGTGCCTTGAATGCAGTGCTGAAACCTGAATTTGTCGAGTTTCATTTTTTTGACAATTGATGATTGGAACTTGTATTGAACATTTAAGAGTGGGCCCTGTTTGCACCAAACATCAATGTTTTAGATGTTGGTTTCACCAACAAGTCAAACATATGCATACATATTTCATATCATATACTTGTATCATACATACACATACAATATCAATAACACAACAATTAAGACAAAACATATCATATCAATCAATCGAAAGAAAGCAATGAATGAACGCACCTAAGTATGTGATATATCATATCTGTTGTTTTCTGCTCTCTGCTTTCACTGATACCATGATCACTTTAGATTGATGTGTGTGTGTGTGAGTGTTTTTTTCGGGGCACCCCAAGACTTACAGAAAAAGAACATTACATCCCATGAAATGCTCCTTGGTTAAAAATCGGATTCCCATAATGGATGATTTCATAATCCCTTCAACAAATGGTAGGAACATAATCCCCTTGATATAACCCAAACAACAAGGATTTGGTGACTGCTCAACTCATTTTTTGTGTGAGACATTTTCTTCAAATTCCCAAAACCTGAATTTACGTTCAGATCCTAAACAACCATGGGGATGACCTCGTCCAGTTGCCCCAGGTGGCGTAAACTTCCCCCCCATGCCGCACCGAAGAAGTAGATAGGATCTGTCACTCCTTTCAGTGCCCCGTTGTTGGAGGGTTGAACATCCACCCCAAGAGTGATCGAATGCATGTCATGTGATGATAGATCTAATAGGTTGAAGAGACCTTACCCATTAGGGTCCATAGGACTGGTATATCTACTTCCATTGA
Source organism: Breviolum minutum Mf 1.05b.01 (assembly GCA_000507305.1). NCBI lineage: Eukaryota > Dinophyceae > Suessiales > Symbiodiniaceae > Breviolum > Breviolum minutum. Next base: position 46,210 of record DF240581.1, read on the forward strand.
TCCCATAAATATCAACCAAATGATACCAAATGTAGGTAAACATACCATACATGGATCCTACGGTTTATACGTCCTTACAAGGTGGACCCCAGAAAACAAGTTATAAGTAGGGTGAAACCGGTTGTTTCACCCCATTTATAGTAGGGTCGTTTATAACGATCGTAAGGGGCCTACCTACTGAAAGGAGACTTATTATAACCCGGGGACCCCACATCTAGGAATCTATATATAATATATATATATATATAACCCCATATGATCGTACTGTATACGAATCGTATAGGATCTACTGACCCGCGATCCAACTTTGAACCTTTAAACACCCCACCCTGCGATCACCACGAGTTCAAGAGAAGACCTGTCAACATGTTATGTCCTTTGCTCGTATGTCTTACATTGAAAAAATCATGTGACCATTCACAGGTTGAAACATAACAAATGGACAAATTTCATCTAAAACACTGGGAATATGGTGAGTTTCCATTGTATTTAAGGAAATTTATTAGATAACCGGATAACACTTAAGACGCAAGACCCTTCCGGGATGCCAGTGGAAAGTTAAAACTTATGTTGGGATTCCCTTCACTGAAGTCAGAAATCCACCCTGCAAATTAAATCTAAAAAAGCCCCATAAATGGGTCAACATAGAGGTCACTGGTTGGTGGTTGAACCAAACCCTTTGAAACATATTCGTCAAATTGGGATCATCTTCCCCGAGGTTAGGGTTGAAAAAAAATGAAAATATTTGAAACCACCACCTAGAGGTTTGGTTCAGATGAGTTTCCTTTTTCAAGTGATAGTATCTAGTATCCAAGAGGCTGCACGAAGATTGGCACAGTGCGCCATGAACGACAAAAAAAATAACATGGAACCTAAAAATCCATAAATTGAAAAGGCAAAAAGGCGAATCATCTTCCAAACCTCAATTTTTAATGGTTGCAGCTGTTCATTTTTGGAGGTGTTTTTGGCCGACTATAAACCGACAGAACTGGGTGTCATCCGTCACATCCGAGTCGTCTCCTTTGGCGAAAAGATGACCCAAGACCACGTGCGTCGAACCAAGAAACCTCCAGGAGGAAGAAAGGATGTGGATAAGACAAAAGTCGGGTGATGACATGACTCATGATATATCAAGATATGATGATGATGATGATGATGATGATGATGATGATGATGATGATGATGATGATGATGATGATAATGATGGTGATGATGATGATGATGATGATGATGATGATGATGATGATGATGATGAACATGATGATGAACATGATGATGAACATGATGAAGACATCGTTGGTAGTCGGGTGTTGAATATATCAACAATAAAGATTAAGAAACTGAAGTTTCAACGGGGACTAGTGACTAGTGCTTGCAAGAGTTATCTTTGATGTACTGTAATAACTGAAAAACCCTCTGCTCATAAACATCAGAAAAACCCAGGTGAGATGTTTGGGGAACCTTTCGATACACCTCTCCCCTGGAGCGTCATCTCGCTCAATTTTAGCTCCCTGGCAACCACAAGCTCAGTGTTCAAAACCTTGATACATTCCATCAACAGCAAAGAAAACGTTTAGTTTAGATCTTTTACAGTCTCAACCTTACAACATGCCTTCGTAAATAATCCATAGTATCTACAATGTACAAGGTACAACTAGGCACTTAATTGTTTCTTTCATAATCATTAAAATCATATCCGTGGCAAAGTTAAGTATAATCACCCCATCAAAATCCAAAATCCGAAAAACACTTGCCTCGCCAAGCCCAGAGGATATTTATTACCTGCCAAGCGAATCGAACTGCTCGTGCTTGGCTTGTGGTTGGTAGTTTCCACAGCGGGAACTGGGTCACGTGGAACTTCTGCCGGAGTAGTGCCCTTCACGGGTTCAGGGAAGTCTGCAATGCACCTCAGTGACATGTCCATGCCAAGCATAGAATATATTTCAGGTTTGGTTGGCAAGCATCTTTTAAAGAACACATGAGCTTACAATATAAGTTTCATTTGGGGAAGTACGTGCCTTTAGGAGCAATACAGTATCAATTCACCACTTCTCGTTGAAATGACCTGTTGGTAATTTATCTGTACGAAAAATAATAACTTGACAAATAAACCGCAACCATATTGGTACAAAGTTTGTTCCCAAAGGATCTACAGGTTTGAAGGAAAAACGAATTGATCCTTTTGCGCCAGTCTTTTATGGCTGGTCAACCTACCCCCCCCCCCCAAAAGTACCCCCTCAGAAATAAGGGTTCAATAAGGCCTTACTAAGGGAAACCAGTGGTTTATAGGCCCATAATACGGCCTTATTTTTTTTTTTGAGGGGGGGAGTTCTAGTGGGACGGTAGGTTGACTAGCCATAAAGATTCACCTTCCAAGCAACTCCTGGTTACCATCATCACCGGGTTGGCTCCAACGAGAGCGATTCGTTGCCTCCGACTTGAAATCGACCTGACGTCGACGTCTTGTTGCAATTGCACCGCTTGAATGGGGTAAACATTCCGGGTGGATGCCCTGGATGCACGCAAATATTAACCACATGCAACATGTAGATAATTTCACAGTACAAAGATTCTATCCAGGACAAGTTTGAATCCCAATTCTTAAGTTTTAAATTTCAGAAATCTCACATCACTTTGAGAACAAAACAATCTTTCCTTCACCAAAAAGAAATTGATGTTTCAATCCCAACATATTCCTTCACTTCAAGTGCTGCTTTCCATTCTTATAAAAGCAACCCACCTAAGATGTGCTTTGAAATCTGGGGGGAAAAGGGGTAGCTCCTTAGCTCCCCTATCGTTTGCAGGGGATTTGACAAAACCCCCATCTCCATAGCTCGCTCAACCAAGCATTAAATGCCACCGTCGACCTGGCTTTTGGACTTTGGTGCCACAAAACTCGAAAGATCCGCAAAGTCCTGTGAGGCACAGGGTTTTTTGGCAAAGGAAACATGTTTTTTTCGCCTTGGAGACAGGTTTTTTTCGATCTCTCAAGTCTCTAGGATCCGTGTCTGGGATATACAAATATATATATATATATGTATATATATGTATATACAGTATATATATGTATATGATATATGTATATATATATGCATATAAGTACCTGCTAAGCAAGTGATCCAAGAATAGAGGCCAGGTACAGGTAAATGCAATGTGAAATTATTCTGTATGGTTGATTTTTTACAGCATAAATAAATGTCGGCAAAATATTTTCAAATATACCATACGATGATTTTATGGGATAGCTGTCGATCTCCCAATGTAAAAGCTGTAACCATGCTGAAAAATATTCTCAAAGAATCCAACTGACCATAGAAGGAACACCCAAAGTATATGCGGATTCCATTCCAAATGAATGGGACCTCATCTTTCTATACTATTCTTCCGTCAGTTTAAAGATGTTTTAAGTGCACTGTAGTCCACCAAGCGACCGAGATGGCACACTGACATCAAAACACAATGTTCAACACGTCTGTTCACTTGCCAATTGAAACACCTTGAAAACATGTTGGATTCTCTCACGATTGTTTTCTTCAATAATCAGTATACAGTACTTAGAAAAATCGACCAACTATCTTATCGGATTTTTTCTAGCAAGAGTATGCAAGAGTTGTAACTTGTAACCCTTGTGTCGTTCTTCGTTTTTTTTTCGAAGCACACACAATGGCACGCAAGGCTTCTCCTCAACACCCGTCCCTTTGGCTGATGGTGATGCCTGACCGGAAGCTTTCTTGACTTGCTGGGCCTTTGGGATGTTTTAAGCTGAATAACGGATAAGGGGCTGATGTGCTGATGTGAATCTAAAACTCCAAACAACCAGCTATTCATAGATGGAAATGATTAAACAATCATTTTTCATGTAAACGCTTTGAATCATCAAATAACAATCATTAAAATGGTTGCTTATGGTACCAGGAACATAGACACCTGGATTTCAAGAAAATAATTTAATCTGGGACCTGGAAAAAGGATGAAACATGAACATCATCTTACATCCAGAAGCTATCATTGGTCCATTGTTTTGTAAAAAGCCTCTTTGCTATATAATCAACCTGGATAAATGGTGATCACCAACTGGGATGGTGATCAAACCCTGTAAATAATGGAGTAAACTACCATATCAACTGGTTGGCCAGATTTCAGCCATCAACAGTATAACCAAGGAATCACAGCACCTGGGGAAAAGCCCTGAAAATTAACGTTTTTACGTGGTACCTAAAAATCACCCAATTGAAAGCACAATCATCTGAACCAAACCTCTCCTTTTTTTTGGGTTTCCATCTTCATTTTTGAGGGTCTTCCATCAAAATATGATCAATCATTCAGGTGCCTCTGTGGCATCTTGGGGTTTGCCGGGTAGACATAAAGAGCTTCACAAAGTTTTTTTCTACTTGTTACGGCATCTCTGCATGTAACATCCATTTGAAACTGGTTGCTTGGGGATTTTTGGGTGGTTCCAGGTCCACAAAAAACAATCACAACAAGTTTGGTGAATTATCGAAGTATCAATCAATACGTGTTTTCTTTTAGCACTTAAAAATGTATTAAACTATACTATACTACTTTGTTCTTCCACTTCGGGATCTCAAAGCTTGAGTTCATGTTGTATACACCCCCGAAAACTAACATGGGAATTTCAAAAAATGACTCCTTTGAAAAGGAAAATCATCTTCAAGAATTTCCAAACCTCCAAACTTTGGGCTTCCAGGTGTAAAGTGGGAAAACCCCCGGATCCAACAAAAACCAAGCCGTTCTTCGCCTCGGTGCCAGTCTTCCTCGGCGCGCATGCGTAATGCTCGTGGGAGATTGAATTTCGGAGTTTGTATTTTTTTCTGGGAAGCGAAAAAAGTTCAAAAAGGATTCCCTAGGGATCCAATCACCTTGTCAGATGATGATTGGGGTGTATAATCACCTTCTCAGGAAGGTATTTGGGTTCCATTACCATTCTCAGAAGGTGATTGGATCCCTGGTAATCTAAAACCACCAAACAACTTACAGAATCTTAAACATTATACACTGGCAGGATGAAAGTTATGCTTGTTGAGCATCACAAGAGGTGAAACCCTTTCCCCCCTAGAATCCTTCAATGGTCACTTGTTGTTTCTTTCGGGCGGTCGGATTTCTTCCTCCGAAACTGTTAAAATCTTATTAATTTAAAACAGGGTGAAATCTGACCGTCCCGCACTGGCCACGCAAAATAAGCTTCCTAATTCGATCCGCTGCTGACCACTTGCTGATAAGTTCATATCAACCAAGAAGCATAAACTTTTGTCCTCCTGAAGTATAATACATGTTTATAGAAATCATGAGAGGTTTGTACCTCCTGCATAGCTACTTGCCTGCCAAGAAGTATTGGGGTTGAGGAGTGCTTCACAAAGGCCTCAATCTAGGGACACTGCTTTGCCAATAGAGTTTCCCATACATCACCAAAGAAGCCTAAAATCACTCTCTGTTTGAAAACACTTGGCAATCACATGCAATCACACCTTTGTTGACTTTCACAAACGTTTTTTTTGCACATACACCGCTGCTGGGTTAACATGGAAAACCATAATGCCTACCTTACCAAACGAATCATGGATATTCTATCATTCCAGACCCAATTTGTGGATGACAGGTGCGTGTGTTTTGATCATCCCAATCTCCACACTCAATACAAGGACATGTTTACCTACATTTCCGGTCATTTTGATTGAACATACGATATCTTGCAACGGTGTGTGTGTGTGTGTTCGAGAATTGAAACTTAACAAAGGATACTTAGGGTATCTAGGTGGTGGTTGCAACCAATTTCATTGAAACATGTGAAGTTTGACGAGGTTTTTCCTTCCAAATAGGGGGCGAAATCTTGAAACACTGGAACCACCTTATGCTGAATATTCACTTGCTTTCCCTGCAATCCATGCATCAGCCTTTCCAGCATTTCCCAACAATGCTTGCAAAGCGTCTGAGTCTTAGATTTCGCCTCAGTGAAAAAGCCCCGATGATGCTGTGAGGCCATCACTGTTTTCCTGTTGGCATGTTGAATAAATATGCCAACATTCAAACAAAAACGTACTTTATACTTTTTACATGAACATTGAAGGGTTTCGAGCAATATAAGTGATATAGTTGAAATTGTTGAAACTGGTCAAACCTTTGATCTTCAAAGAACTATCGGATTTCTAGGCTTCAACAAACAGATCCAGCATTTTTGGTTTCCCATACCATCCATGTATGGTATGTTTACCTACATTTGGTTGATTTTTATGGTAAACGTAGGGACATATACCATCCACGGATGAGGATGCTCTGGGTTTGAAAAACCACTACCGTAATCGTCATAAATTCACCAAATTTGTGCCTGGAGAAGCGCGATATTTTCGATCCCATTCCAATGGACAGGTATATCTATACAGTGGATAATGAAGGTTTGTAGGGTTCCAATCCATTCGTAAAAATTAGTATATAGATATTATTTACCCACTTAATTTCTAGGGTTTGGGCATGCCCCACTCGAAAAATCATCTATTCATCCATCATTTTCCATTTGAAAACACCTGTGGAGCTTTCCATATTTCAATCGATCATTTTCCTTCAAATCTCACCCCGACAAAATCTTGAGCGGGGGACTATGTTTCTAAAAATATGTATATAATTATTTATCAGATATATATATATATATAATGTATATATATATATATATATCGGTAGGGGTCTCACTTGGGGACCCGCAAAAAATCTCACTTGGGGACCCGCACAGAAAGCGTTTCACTT
>DF240581.1:53267-82690 GCA_000507305.1 Breviolum minutum Mf 1.05b.01
GGGGAATGCTACAAGGGAACAAGGGAACAAGTGGGTGGGATGGGTGGGGGATGCTACAAGGGAACAAGTGGTTGGGATGGGTGGGGAATGCTACAAGGGAACAAGTGGGTGGGATGGGTGGGGAATGCTACAAGGGAACAAGGGGAACAAGTGGGTGGGATGGGTGGGGGATGCAACGTGGAAGTTTAACTTAACCTAATTTCATGTGATTTCTGTATCTTGAAATGAATGTCATGTGTCTCAGGGTCCCTAAGCGAGATTTTTTGAGGGTCCCTAAGCGAGATTTTTTGAGGGTCCCTAAGCGAACCCCCGACCTATATATCTGGGACAAATGTATTAGCAACCCAGTTTTTTTCCATGCAGGAGTTCAACAGTTGGGATGGATGGTTTTGTTTGGGCAATGTTTGCAACAATAGGTTTCAATAAAGAATTAGTTGAGGCCATCGCATCAAACTTTGACGATAAAATGCTTCACAAAAATACAACAGGAACCAATTAACGTTCAAACGTCTCGCAACACTTGGAATCTTATCTGAAATAATAATATCATCGTGCGTACGATCATTATCCCAAACACTGCTCCATGTATGGTATCTTTACCTACATGTGGTTTTTAATGGTAAATGTAGGTAAATAAACCGTCAGGGTATATGGGAGAAACATATTGATATCCAAAGTGGTACAGGATTTCTGACATCAGCGAATCGTTGCCTTTTTTCTCTACCTTCACGGGCCTTCACGGCCTTTTAATTGCCAATCAAATATCAACGTTACAGGAAGGAATTTGACCACCCAATCCAAGCTCTATGCACCCACTAAAATTAACATGGACCCTGGAAAAATAATGGTTTCCAGAAGCAATTTCCTTTTCCAAGGGTAATTTTTCAGGTGAAGCAGGTTAGTTTTCGTATGTTTTCAGGGAAGCTAACACACCCCCAGAAGAACTAATATGGAACCTGAAGAGTCACTGAAGAGTGATGGAGTCCACAGGAATCTCGTTTTACAGGGGTGCATTCTGTTGGCTTCCGGGAGAGTTTCCATTCAAGACTACCCTGGGATTTTGAGGATTCTGGTGTTCTATAGCTCCTCATCTAGTAGGAAAAAACGAGTACATCATCCCTGGCTGCTTCCACCCGTCGACTCTTGGCTGCCAAGTCACCATTTCAGTGTTGTGCGTCTCGGATTTGGTAATATCATTTGTCAAAACATCCGACCTCCACTGACTGAATCACGACATGCAGAAAAACCACCCAAACGAAACAAATATCCGCATCAGTAACAAAAACAACCTGCCAAAAGGTAAGTGGAATCAAATGAAGATACATCCAATGGTCCAAAATTTGATGTAATAAAATAAGTGATGATTAACATTTGCTCTAGCATGTACATATTAAACCAGTTCTTTGAATTCATTGGGGAAATAGCTGGGCATAACATAGCGCAGCCAGATTAACTGAGAACAAATGTGAGCCGGCTTGAAAATGATGCCCAACATAGCCCAACAACAGCAGCAGCAGCAACAACAACAACAACAACAATAAAACCTCACATCACAACACATCTATCGGAATGTTCAATGGTTCAATGCCCCAAGGAAGGTCTCGTGTTGTCAGAACCTGGGCCCCCAAGGTCCTGTAACTCTTCCATTTAAAAAAAGAACACATGAGAGCTTCCGAACACTACAACCTCAAGTTTGAATCGAAACCGCTACAAAAAAAAATAAAGTACTTTTACAAACACGACCGACTAAGGTACTCATTGATTTGGATCTTCTTTTGATCTCCCGATTTAGCATACAAATACACGCCCGAAAACTAACATGGACACCAAACATTTGAACATCCTCAACTGGGTCCATCATTTTTTTGAGGGTTCCAGGGGTCCATCAAACCGCCGGAGGAAACGCCGCCTCTCAGGCGCAACGACATCTGGAACTTCATCGATTTTTAATGTGACCTTAGAGGCTAGTCGTGGTTGATGATTGTTGATCCTGGGACGATGGTATATTTCCCTACATTTATATACCTACTAAAAATCAAGGAAATGTAGGTTAATATACCATACATGGATGGTATGGAGATTTTGCTGTTGTTGCTGTTGTTGTTGTTGTTGTTGTTGTTGTTGTTGTTGTTGTTGTTGTTGTTGTTGATATTGTTGACATCCCTGCAACATTGGTTTCAAAAGGACTCGTCGACTCCAAACAAGCTCAAGAACATCAACCTCAGAAACCAACCTCGTCATCATCAACTAAACCTCGATGTCAGTTCTTCCATCTTCACCCTGCAACACTCGTTTCCCCCCCCCCTCTCTACTTCCTAAACCCCAAAACCCTCATGTTTTTGTTACCCGCATCCTTTCCAGGTCACCAACAGAACAATACATATACATGTTGTTTGCGTTGTTTTTCTCTAAAAAAATGAATTCAGCACTCTACCTGTTTTTTGGGTTGATTTTACCGTGGCCATATTTGTATATATATATATATACCCTACCAAAAAATAACATCAAAGATTGGAAAACAAGGTATATAAGCTCTTGTTACCCCCCCCTCCCGTTTCCAGCAGGGGGAAAAAGTGCCCAACTGCCCAACTTCGGGAACCAAACGACCTCCTGTCCTTCGGAACCAGCTGGACTTCGAGGTTCGATCGCCGCCTGCCCCGAAGCGCCCCGTGTTGGAATTCCGGGATTGCGATGGACATTTTGGACGCCCAGCTGGAGGACGAGTTTTTCTATCCCGACCCTGGTGTTTTTTTTGACGTGTTGACATGTTAGATTAATTATATAAGTACACCATTGATTGTGGTTTAATGAATTGATGGGGGTTTGCTTGTGTCTTTTTAATCGGTGTAAATTGTTTGATTCGGCTGAAAATTATTTGTGTGTGTGTCGATGATGTGTGGTGTAAACAACACCTTCATCTTTGTTGTCGTGTGATTGGTAGGTCCAATGAAACAAACTCCAAGCAACAACAGTTTTTTGGAAGTGCTTAAAAACTGCTCGGCTTGGGTTTGCAATGGTTTGCATCGAGCTTTGCTCCGGACACAGAAACAAAATATGAAAATTCACTCAAACAAAACGTGAGGAATATGAATCACCACTCCATCAATCTGGATTTCTGCATGCAACGAAAGGAAACAACTCCCTTTACTAGCATTTAGATCCGCTAAATTATTTTCCCGTATTGGAATTATATGAGAATGATGAATCCATAGGGATTCAAGGAAATCAACATTTTCTCACCAACCTCAATGGCCTTGCCATTTCTTGGAGTTGGCTTCACCCAGCAACCGGTTCAACGCTGGTGAAATCCATAGGAATGATAGGATCCCATGGGACGGTATGGTATATTTACCTATTAATTTACCATACAAATCAACCATTCATGTGGATAAATATACCATATAATTATGTATATATATATATACATATATATACATGGATCCTGTGGGTATGATATCTTTGAAGATCCGCGGTCCGCAGTTTTCATAGCCTTGGGCTCTGGATCTGTTTTGGGATCTGCATTGAGCGACACCTGCAGCCACCGATAGATAAACATGACGACTGCCATGCCATCATGGTTGAGGTCAACATTACAGAGAATTTGTTTTGCCCTAGGGGTCCAATCACCTTGTCAGAGGATGATTGGGGTGTACAATCACCTCCTCAGCAAAGTATTTCGGTTCCATTACCATTCTCAGCAGGTGACTGGATTCCTAGGGCTGTAGAAAATGAATGAACATAAACAATATCAACCAAACAGCTTGCCTCTACGTGCTGAAAAATGGGTTTGTAGGAAACACAAATCGCAGTGTCTTCAGGTTTTTATGGGCAAACCCCTCCAAAAGCTCCGAATGGCTGGCGGAGGAAAAATAGCCATGTATTGCAAACGACGATCTCAACATACTCTCGCACATTCGTCTCATGTCATTTGTCTCAACAAATCAGAAGTCAACCCCCACCTCACGCACCTCCACGGTGAGTTTGACAGCAGCATTCCTGAAAACCAATACGTTGGGATGGCATATTTCACCTAAAAAATGCAAACCCTGGAGGCGAAAAGGAGATTTCTGTTCCAAAAAAGCATCATCACTTTTGAGGGGCAACCATATTGTAATTATTGTTTTTCTAGGTGTGTGTGTGTGTGGGTGTGAAAGAATTGCTTGACATCTTTTTATTCTCGAGCCTTTGGACATTTCTTCGATTTGATGAGCTCAAAAAACTAAATCTAATTTGAATCAAACGGCTCACCGGCTCCCAACAACGGCCCCCAACATCGTTCTTTTGCAGGGATGATGTGACATGGTCATCGACAACTGACAAAATCACTCACAGCCCTACCTACACAGGCAAAAATAAAGATGGAACTGGCCCACCCAATTGAACTGCAAATGGTCTGAACCCAAACCTCCATGTTTTGAGTTCCATCCGTTCATTTTCCAGGGTGTATCACTAAGCTTGGATAAAAGTCTGGTCAGTTGAAGTCAGTTGATGAGAAAAGGTGGTGGTGTTGGAAAGTAGTATAATGGAAAACATATCAAAACCCCAAACCCAAAGCTGCGTATAGACCAATCAAAGCTCACCTAACAAATTGAATTTTGGGGAAGTGTATGATCTATACATTGTTTCCGTATGTGAACTCTCCTCTGGAACACAAGACTACACAAGAGTTCAGCCATCTATTCTATGCCTTCTTATCTAAACTCCTTGTTTCTGTATACAGGTTTGGGGCAATTTGGAGTACCATCACAGTACCGCCTGGATGGTGTGCCTTGAATCTTTCATCTTCCATGTCTGTTGGAACGTCATCTGACTTTGCCATCAAATTCATCTCAATTTGCAGCTTGCAGCCCAGACTCTTTGCACCTTTCTTTTGAACTTCTTTCCTAAGCTCAAAGTAAGTTTGCCCAAGCGACATGAGAGCTAGTTTATATTGATGTTGGAGAAAAAGGGAAAAATCATCTTCCCAACCGGCCATGAGATATCTTACATAGATAATTCCCTGGAGGATATATATTTTAATGACATAAAGACTCTCTACGGGAAACAGTTTTGGCCAAGGCGAATGACGAGGTCCCAGAAAATGATAGCCAAAATGATGGGCCTTGGAAAAGGTGACCCCTTTGAAATATGGCCATTGTTGATGCTTATGTCGATTTTCTGGGGTGTAAGTCACAGGTTAGCTCAGAGTCGTCCGTTTGAAATCATGAGTGGGGAAGTCTGAAACAAAAGGCAGAAAGCCTGAAGCATATCAAAACATTGCGACATTGCACCAAAAATTCCTGGACTTCCCAAATTGCTTTAAAACTGGAAATTCCTTCATACAGAATTTCCCAGATGGAATAGAAAAAACTCACCGGTTGTTTCTGTACTCGCAACAAATTTAGAGAGCTGAACCCACAGCAGCAAAAATGACCCCCCCTCCAAACACAAGAGATGGACATTTCCATATCACATTAAATATCACACCTAGTTATACATATTTGATTACTATATTCATATACTTCATATTGTAACAAACATGAATATATAACGTTAAACAATATCACAATACTATAACTTCACCCTACTTCAACCCTCATCAACTGACCGTTATTTGTACCGAGTTACGGTGGAAAAAGTCTGCTCCAAAGATACTGTGCAATGGCAAAACCCACGGCACTCGCAACCGTCACGGCAGGGAGCAACCATTCCAAACCTAAGCCAATAGGATCCATGGGACTGGTATACCTACCTACATTCGGTTGAATTTTGAAGGTAGATATAGTTAAATGTTATAAATTCATATATATATATATATACATATATATATACCATACATGTGGAGCATGTGGGTAAAGTCTAAGGCTCTTTTTGATTTCCCTCGCTTCATGGTGATCAGAAAGTTGGTTTGAGTATATCGAGCCCCCAAAAAAGATGGCATGCATAGTTTGTTGAGATAAAGAAACATGGGACTCTCTTTGTCAAGATCATGGTGGTAGATATATACATTTGTATCGATCTATAGAATTTGAGTCATAATCATTAATACGTCATTGAGTCATAATTATAATTTATTGAAGACCAGGATTAAAAAACGAAAACTCTCTTGACCCGACATCTTTCTGGACACTAGCTCCTTAGGCTTCCCATTCTGGAGGAAATTTCATGAAATTTCGATACTGCCCTGCCCAACTGCCAGCCTTATGTGTTCCAACCCAACCACCAAAAAAAAGGTTCCTATTTGCAGCTTCCAGCAACCTTCTTCACACCACACACGAATACGCATACCTTTCCTCAGTGATTAGTGCTTTTTGTCATGGGATTAAGCCACTCTGGCTTTCATGTCGGTCATCTTTAAGGTCTTTTTCCACTTTTTCTGTTGGTGCTCTCAAATGCCTCAGCTGATTTTTTCTCCTTTCAGAGTCAAACATGTGAAAAAGTCAGCAATCCTCTTGTGTAACAGAATGCTTGTGGAGAACCCAATCCTGGAACAAAACAAACATCACAACAGCTCCGTTCTAGGACATTCTCTCAAAATAACCTGCATTTTCATGAATTGGGCGAGCTGCTGCAAATTCATTTGGTGATATTTGGTGCCTTCATACCAAATACGGCACCCCAATTTCGCCGTGCTGACGGGCAATCCCTGTGGGAGGCTAGCATCCATGAAACTTCATAGCCGTTGTCACTAAGTCATTCACCTATTTAGGGGACTGATTTCACCTATTCCCCTCTACATCCAAAACCCTCCCAAGGTTCGGAGTTCGGTATTTGGACCCCCCAAAACACATCTAAAACACCAAACCTCAGCAGATATTCAGATCTCTACTGTCACAGTACTTCAATATGTCCCCCAGCTGTTTTTCATTTCATCCAAAAAGGGGCACCAGTCACAATCGTCGTTTTCACACCCAAAAAAAAAGCACTACAGCCAGGTTTCGAGTTGATACATCCATCACTCCCAAGCAAGGAGGCATCCATTCCAACACCGGAAGCCATGAAGGACGAAATGTTCACAGGATCAGTGCCTCAGATTTACACCGGGACAGCTGAAGGGAGCCGTTGAAATTTATGTTCTCACCCCCCGGGGAAGGGTATTTGTTTAATTGGTGAACATGTAGAGACGTTTAACAGAAAACAATAAATGATATAGATGTATTATTAAGAATGAGTCAGCTATCCATGTTCCTGTATGTCTAAAATGCTTGATGTTGACTCATTGACCTCTGCTGGAGGACTTGGGCGATACACATCACGTGGTGAATCCAGTGGCTTCAAGCCAATTAAACAATATGTGAAACATATATGAGGCAAAATGGGACTCTTCTACAACCTCGGGGATGAGAATAGAGAATATTTTCAAACCACCGCTTTGAAGTACATATTTGTATGTCAATGTATATTTGTATACATACATTTATTATTTAAGGATGAGTCTGAAGGGAACTCAGGATGATGATGATGGGTCAAATCGCCACCCCTTTCCATTATTTCCACTCTTCCAAACCTTCCATTCTTTCCTTGGAACGCCCAAGGACACATGCCCGCGGTGTTACCAGCAACTGGAGGATCTCCCGCCGTCAATGTGCACTTCACACCATTCATGCACTCCTTGGCATTTTTCGCCAGGAGAACCGCCAAGGAGCGTATCATTCAAGGTGAGGCCCAAAACGAAAACCATCATAGAAGTAGGGCAGCCAATAACTCCACTTATAGAGATTTTTTGTTTATCAAAAAGCAGTTGTTAGACACAGTTTGACCGTTTGTTTAAAAAAACTGCCATTTTTTTTTCGGGGAAACTTAAAATTCCCATCTAATATTCATATATGATATATATATATATATGTATATGGATATGTGTATATCTACTAGGGGCGCCCACCTTGTTTATTCTAACCATCCTTTCCCGGATGGTGGATTCTTCCCATTTTGGACCAAGGCGCCCACTTCTCACAGCGAGGGCCATCCAAGCAGCTAGGATAATACTTGGGACAATTCTCCCAACGAGCCTACCATGGAAATGAAGGTCAAGCAGTCAAGCAATAGAGAGATTTTTTTTTCGTTTCATTGGATCCCCACATCTTTGCAGGCGAAAAAAAATACTTCATGTATTTTGGTGACTTCAATTTTTGTTGCCCCCCAACCAAAAACCCGTTAGTAAACATAGACCATTGCATTTAAGACCCACCAAACTAGCACACCGCCTTTGAATTTGTTTCAGTCAAACAAAAACAACATCCACACCTCTGTGCCAGAGCAAAGTTGTCCTTCCCAAAAGGCATAAGAACCTTCTGCTGCCAACTCAGCTGGGCACATCGCATTGAACATCACTGTCCAAACCTCGATTTTTCCATCGTCGATCGGACCAATGGATGGCGCAGGGAGGGCTGGCGGACGTCGTCCGCCATTGGTGGCACGGGTGTTTTTCTTTTTAATTAAGGTGTTTAGAGCTTGCACATAGCTGGAAATCATGATTTTTTGACAAATGTGTGTTTTTCTACATTTTACAATGTATTTTCATTGTGGAGTTTCAAAATGCTATGTTCGTGTACGAGAGGTTACATCTGAAATTGTCTCTTCCATGCGTGATGTGGTTGTGTTCTTCCCTTATATGTCTCACTGTCTGTGATGCATTGTAACTATACGCATAGTTCTTGCAACACCTTGCATGAAGTTGTGGTATGAGTGTCACATGTGCTTACATTTAGAACGCCTACTTGATATGTCAGGTTGACAAAATACATACAAAACATGAAGGATACCAAATACACTGAAGACAGGTCATGCAAACAGTGCATGAAACTCCGCAGGTTGTCAATGGTTTGGAAGGAGAGAAGTGTTATAATACAGCTACTATATATGTACATACTATGTGCATATACGTACAAAAATACAAGTCAATATACAACTACACACACTAGGCACAGTCTCAGTAAACATAGGCCAAAATGCCCCCTTGGGTAACCCAGAACCTAGCTCTGAACAAGCTCCCGTTTTTAAAGGATTTTTTGGATACCCTCAGCTCTGTTCATCCCTGAACATGATGATGTTTGAAAAGGGGATCTCCGCTTCCAGGTGATTTATATTAGTTTTCACGGGGAGTATATATACCCATCTCCCAGGATTTCTTCAAATCAAGTTTGCTAGCAGCTAGCACCGGTTGTTGTTGGGTTCTCATTCAATTGTGGTACTTGTCCTTAATCTTTCCAAAACAACAAAACATTATCAAGAATAACAATACATTCCGCAAAAAACATGTTATTCCAGGAAAAAAACATTGCTTGAAAAAACGCAACTCTATGATTTTAATGATTTTTGGTTCTGTCAAAAAATCCACTCAGAATCACCTGCGGGGCTGAGTTCATACTATCATCAAATGGATGATGCGGCGTTTCGAGTGTGAACAACGAGATGTCCTTATGTTTCTTGGTTGTGTTTTCCGGTGCTGTAACAAACACGTTATTAATTTGTTTCTTCAAATGTTCAATTTTATGTGACATTTTGGAAGTGGTACTAAAACAAATGGATGATTTTCAAGATGTTGTACATAGACAAATGGTGAGTTCTCCATTGCTCTCTTTACTTTACAGCACACTCCCAAAGTCAAATCTGACTACCCAGCGGTTGGATATTGCCAGCATCTCAATTGCTCCTGAAACATTTCCCCCATTATGTCCAACAATAGCTTATGCATAATTGAGCTACTCATTCATGAAGTAGCACAACTTTGTGTATACACTCCAGAAAACTAACATTCTAAAAAAAAAAAATCTTTTTTTCTTGGGTCAGGTTAGTTTTACTTCAAATTTGGACCGTTCCATCTTATTTCTCACATGTTTTTCGGACCACGTTTCGTGCCATGTTAGGGGGCAAAAATTCTGGATTGTTCCATGTTAGTTGGACCTGCGTTTTTGAGGAGTTATGAAGAGATGGGGTTGCTATGCAAAAACATAAAAGATGTTGTTGTGCCACGTTAGCGGCAGCATCAGGGACAAAAAGGGCAAGTGCTGTGTTTTTACATTCAGCTCGTGCTTCCGTCAGGACAGGAATTTGATTTCAAAACCTGAATTTTTTTGAGCCACACCTCCAAAATAGCTTTGTATGGTGCCATGTTAGGGGCAATGTGCGGGATGATGGGGAAAAGAAGTCAAGGAGACATTCTGGCTTGGGAGGAAGTGCTGTTTTTTTACCCTCAGTNTCTTCTGTTTGAATTCCTTGGCGGACCTAACACAAAGTGCATTTACAAACAGGTTCCAAACCAATGTACTTAAAAAGTGCAAATCAATCTCCACATCTTTGGGCAGTGAACAGCTGGAAAAATAAATGTAGGGCATCCCGAAATAGAATTTGAAATTATGATCTTTTTTGTTTCATGTTGCAAGTTGAAAGTCTTTATTGTGATGATTTTTGTCGAGGGTTAGACTAGTAGCGCCCCAGGGTCACCTGAAGATAGGAAACCTGTAATTCTGGACAGTTCCATGTTAGTTTTTCAGGTCATCTTGACACTGGCATTTCGTGCCATTCCCCAAGCACTGGTACCCAGGGAAAGTTCCATGTTAGTTTCGCCTTCCAAATCTAGAGACATAAAATGTCAAAAATATACCTCCATCTGACAAATCCAGGAATTCTCGGTTTCCGCCCCGGAAGTCTCTCGGATTCACTGTGCCATGTTAAAGTCCTAAGTTATGGCGTTTTTGTTCCAGGTTAATTTTCCAGAGAGTACTTTGTTTTGTCAAACCATCCGTTTTTTGAAACATTAAAAACAACAAACAATCTTTGACAAATACATAAACATGCCCCATAGGATCCATGGGACTGGTATATGTATACCAATATTTACCGTTACAAATCTACCATTCATCTGGGTAAATATACCGTGCATCCCATGGATCCGTCATGGGATTCCTTCCTTGTGATTGTCCCCATCCAAGGATCGAATCTATAACCAAGGCACCCAAAGATTCAACATCTGAGATCCATGTCCATTCACCACCTGAAGGGTTTGGACCCTTTGGACCCCTCAACAAAATTGTGGGAAAAATCCGTGGGAATTTTTGAAGCATGTGCGGGTTGGTCCTTGGAAATTGATTTGGGACTCTAGATTTGGGAAGTCTTCATCCTTGAATAGTAAAACGACAGGCTTTTCTCTCAGCGAACAATGCCATGTCGAAATGCCGAAATGTGTGTAGAGTGCAAACAAATTGGTCCTTTTTTTTGTTGGGAGAGTCCCTTAATTCGGAGACAGGCCGCATATATATATATATATATAAAGAATATATATAATATATCTATATATTCATATATGTAATATATATATATACCAACCCCCGGAAGCTGCAGATATGTCAATCCAGGTAAGCTCTCCAAATTGTCAGATCGTGGGAAATGTTCGTAACAACTGGCATCAATATGTTAGTGTGCTGATGGGCACTCCCCCAATCTAGAAACCTAAGTCATGACAAAAAACTCCAGAAAATCCATGGAAAATCCACCATCTTTCCTATAATATGAATATGGGCCCCCAAACCTACATGTTTAGAGGTTTTATGGCATATAGCAACCAAAAATGGTGGGATCATTCCAGCCAGCTATGTCAGCTTTATCCGGAGTGTAATTGGATTTGAACTTGTAGCCGAGGGTTGACGCGGCAGTTTTTGTTGTAAGGAAACTAGTTTGCCGAGAATGGTAAGAGGTCCAATACGGACCAATTCGGCGAAACAACCTATGGATCATCAGCTTAGAAATGGACCCAAACATTCCACAGTCTGGGAATATAGATAAAACACTTAATTGGAAATAAAGTGTTTATCTCAAATCTGAAAAAAACATCACCTATTTTCGGTCTAAACACCAAAACTCACTACAAGGGGGGCCCCTACTAGTTATAAATGGGGTAATAATTCCATATAACTCGTATAGATGGCCTTATAAATAGGTGAACTGGGGTCAACCCATATATAAGTGGAGTTATGACCGTACTTACAACTGCTAGGGGCCCACCTTGTACAGAACTTCTGGAACAAAGCAATACATCTTTTTTCCCCCCAGCCCCCCTGGAACTGGAACCCAGCCTCTTCAGGCATTGCGCCACCTAAACCAAAAAAATCGACCAAGCGGAATGACGACGACAAGCGTGACGACATTGCCTCGGTGTCATGGGTGATGATGATTCTTCATCATGAGGCCGTTCCGGACATGTTGTATCGGTGTTGCTATGCGAGGGCATGTGTTTGTGTTTGTTTGGAATTTGCAGGTTTGCAAATAAAGAAGTTGAGGTTGCTTTAATATACAATTTCAAAAATATATCAGGATGAAGCTGGTTATGTTTTTACCATAACTTCTTTTTTAATAAGGCCATGTTGGTGAAAGGATCGTCCAACTACCCAGTACCCTATCTGCAGGGAAAATTGGTGGTGTGGTGTGATGTTGCGATAATTTGGATAGAAATGCAAATGGATATAATCGTATATAATAATAGATAATATATGCAGGTTTTCCATGTGTTTCACAAAAAATACGTACAATAAAACTAATACTGTGAAGATTTGTTTAAACATCACCCTGCATTTTTCCTGAAGTTTACAGGAGCCTTACGAACCGCACAGTCTGAACCTTTTGGGTAAATGTTGATGCGCAATTCCTGCTTTTAATAGTGAATGTTATGGCTTGATCAGTTTGGCCTGCCAACCAATTGTCTAACTCACGTTCAACTTGAAAACTAGGAAAAACCCATGAAATTGGGGTTCACTCTTCACATCATTTGCATGGAACATTGTGTTTGGACTCTATTGGAACATAATGTTTGGACAGAGTTGCATTGTGTCAATCACGCCAAGCAGAAATAAAGATAAATCAGAATCTCGGCGGAATGCCAACTAATCTTGAAGCATCAGGTTTGCACAGCTTTAAAATAGTACCCCTGTACCGGTTGCAATGTGACAGTCACAAACATGTAAATGTTTCCAGTGTTCTTGAGCTTGGATGTTCTGGGTCCCGTAGAAATGACATTGGATTCTAGGATCCTTTGTCATGGGGTCATGCGGATTCCTTCAAAGGGTTTTCTCCCAAAGGCACTTTTGGGATTACGTGATTTATAGATTATAGATCCTGCTTTCTCTAAGTTGCAACTTCAAGATCGGCATATTATATAATGCCATCATATGTTCTTAGGTAAATTTCCCATCTGAATCATCCAAGTTTTCCAAATCAACAGTTCCACTTTGTCGTCGAAGCATCCGTCTGGATATGAGCATTCATGACCTGTCAGAGCTGGCCATCCGAAATCGGGGTTGCTGTATACATGGAGTCTTAGCCATTTTCAAGTTTCAAGTCATTTAAACGCCCAAATTTGGGCGTACGAAGAACCTTAACCTTCTTCTTTGGTATAGATAATTAAAGCAACAACGTGTCAGATACATCTTGGGTACTTTAACATGACTGGAAGATTCTTCACAGAAAAAAACAAAACATATCATGTACCTGGTACCCGAAACATCCGCGAATTAAAATGATTGTTTCATTTGGATGACTCCAAATCATTACCATGGAAAATGGTTGTTCAACGTTGTTTAACCATTTCCAACCATTTCAAACTGAGTCTTTGACGTTCCTGGACATGAATACATGAGATCTGACCCATCATTTTTTCTATCATCCATGGGATCTCATCCTAAAGACCAACAGTTCAAGGTGGTACAAGATGGGCCCCTTACCAGTTATAAGTAGGGGGCTCATACCTCCACTTGTAAGGGGAAGCCAACCCCAGTTACATACACATTCGATTCCGGGCCATTTGTCCGGGTAATACTGTTGATGGAAATAATCCTGCACCACCTGCGATAGGTAAAACCCTGTAAATAGTGGTAGCTTCTCCATATCAACTGGTGCAGGATTTCTTCCATCAGCAGTAGCGCCATTAGTGTTGTAGTATATAAGCGATATATAGGATCCATGGGACTGGTATATTTACCTACATTTAGTTGATGTTTAAGTTAAATGTAAAGATGCCATGCATGGATCCTACGGGTTCCCCAAAGTGTCGATGGCAACCTTGTTCACCAACCCTGTGGCATTCGTATATCTTAAGGGATGCAACGCGAGTTTCCAGGATGTCATCCCAATGGATATGTTCAAACTGGCAACAAACAACCGCCCTGCTACTGTCTGGCCAAATTGATCCGCTGTCAACATGAGACTGGTATGCTATTACTTCAGTTTGCCCCATGTTTTTGAATTTGACGGTGGAGAGAAAGAAGCTAATGTATCCGTCTTTCACATCATTGGGCACACACCTTGAATGACTTTCAGGCTGATCTGGGCAAGTTATAATCAATAAATTGGCCAACAACTGACATCTCATGGTTTGCCCAAAGTCTCCAAAAACGACCTTTTTTCTGTCCACATGCCACACAGTCAGTAATCATTTCCCTACATGACTGGTACATTTACCTTATATGAACGGCTGATGTTTATGGGATCAATGTTAAGTATACAGTATACACATAGATCCCGATAGGTTTTGAGAACTTTCCCTAAGGCCCCATGAAATTTCCAAAGGCCTGGAAGTTGGTGTTGTCACGCACTCCATTGGTCCAAGAGATGGTTCTCGGCGCAAGGGCCCCACAGATTTTGGTGTCCCAAAAATGAATCCAATTTGACTCTATCTCATGAGCTTAGTTTGGTGTTTCACGGAAGATCTTCTGTACTCTATTTGAAAATGGAAAACTATGGAAATCTAATCAAAGGAAGGCGGTGATTATATGCGCTTCAAATTGCATCATTTCCCCAAGCATTCGGGTATATAAACATAAAACAACTTTGAAGCCATCATGTAGAAGAGTTTGGTCCTGGTGGGTTACTGTATATCTTTATTCTTTCCCCTTTAAGAATCATCTCTCAGTGCTTTAAAAAACTGCCATGTAGAAACACCTGGTGTTCTCGTCAAAAATGCAAAATGGCAATTAAGGACTTAAATTACCAAACATGCAACAAAATACAGCATGAGAGTCAAAAGGCTATGAAAAAAAGTAGCTCAATGATACACCCCATAAATCTAACACAGATACCAACATCGGCCATATTTTAAAGGACTCGTTTTCCAAACCATCATTTTTCGGTATCCATGTGTATTTTCGGGGATGTATGTTTTTTTGTTTGGAAAGACTATAGGCATTTGACCTCCAAGCTTGATAAAAGAAAGAACATGTGAGTTAGTAGTTGTTGGCGTTGGTGCTTGTCGCCGCTGGCTGCTCCTTTCTTCGTCGTTCTATTCAACTAGTCACTAATGGATATTTATGAAACAAACTGGTACACACGCATGAGCGAATCATGATGTTTGTTTTTTAAAGAACCAAGGTGCTGGACATAACAACCCAATTGGCTTGCACGGCCGCTGGTGCAAAAGGTGTCCATTTTGTTGAAGACCAACTCCATCTCATCCTTCGCAAGGACATCAACGTTCTCCGGGTTTCATGGAGAAGGGAATTGCAACTCCAACTAAGCACCGGTTGGGTCAAGGTACTGAGCAGAACAAAAGACTGTCAAGAAACTACCGGCCTCCACAGTGTGTTTTTGTTCACCGGATGTTAGTGATCACGTGAGTCTACAGAGTTTACAGGTGTATGCCTTCTTCATCAAGGAGGACAAGATTTTCTGTAGCACAAAAACCGTCTCCCAAAACATTAAGGATCTCAAGCAACCAACAAAAACATCGCCAACGTCTGGCAAGATCTCACTTCATTGACCTGATAGATATTTTTTCGAGCAACTTCAGGACGGGATCGGAGTATCACTTGGAGGGGTACTGTAGACCCTTTCGTTTCTGATGGGGAGAGAGATACGCCACAATTATATCAATCCAGGTAGGTACCTAGCGCAAACATTAGGGCATAAAGGTATACATATATATATATATATACGTAAATAAATATATAATATATATAAATATATATAGATATCATATTTATATTAATTTGTTCACCATTCTCTCAAGATATCCAAAACAAAGATGTCTTTCATCCAATTTTCAATTTCTGGATAGTTCCCTCATACGCGTCCACAAATGTACCACATGCTGGTCCTTCACTGTACTTTTTTCAAGTTTTTCTTTCAACCACCCCAAACCCTCTTCTCCCAGATGCTCCATGTATATAGTAAAATTACCTACAATTTACCATACAAATTCTATGGCAAAATGTAGGCGAACAAATCATCCCAAACTCCCCCATGAACGAACAACAGGAAATAATCAGACGGCACCTTAAAGATTTCAATCGCAGGGTCGCGATCCATTGCCAACAACTCCTTCCTGGGACAGTAGTCCTGTTGGAGGTTTGCCAACACGGGTCCACGGATGACCGTCACACGAGGAGGGGGAGGGTGGTTGGTTATATATGAGGGTTGTTCTATATTCTTTCATTTATAAACCCTCCTTGGGCCGGCCTTGCGCGAAACTTGCGCGTCGCTTGCGCGACTCAGGTTTTTGGATAAATCAATGTTCGAGGTATCATGACTTAGGCCATACGGCTCAAGAAGAAAAGAAAAAACAACNTGCCTACAATTTTTTATGATGGGGGTTTTAGAACGGCCCTCATATAGTTAACTTCAGGGGTTGTTTTACAACACACAGCTGTTTAAAGGACCTAATGAAGTCAGGTTAGCCTGCTCGGCTGAGTCAGGGGTGTACTGTACACATAGCTGGTCAAAGACTGGGGGTGCCCAAAATGTCATCAAGGTACACACGTGGAAGTCTGTGAAATGGTTTACTCCAACAGTCTAACGGATACTGTACTTACACATCCCATCTCTTGTGTAGTCTTGAAGGGACTTGTAGGTTACTGTTTACTCCAACAGTCCAACAGTCTGGAAGGTTAAAGATGCAGAAGAAGGGACTTGTGTAGTCTTCCAAGCATCCCATCTCTTTAGAGGCAAACTGTTAAACTTCAAGGATTCGTAGGCGTGTGGAGTTTTCTTCACACTTGAACCAGGAATTCGATCTATGTCCCACCTGAAAGGAGCAGCATTCAGCAGCAAGTTGTCAGGGTTTTGGCCTTTCCCCAGAATAGCAAAACATAGCGTATGACGTATACATTGTGTATTAATTATAGAATACTGTCAATGTCATGTAGAATACTATCAATCCAAAATATATAACATGTCATATATTCATATAATAGTATGCACAGTTCGTTCGTCCCTTGTCGCATTGGCTTTTCGCTGCTTTTGTTTATTTGGCTCTCATGTGGTCCCAATTGGCGTCGCCACACAATCCAAGCCTCTTTGGTGACGGCACAAACATTATACCAGGCGCCGACTTGCGTTACCACAGCCACCTTTCCAAATGCCAAGAAACAGGTGCCACCCAACCCAGCTGAAAAACTATGCTGGTCAAATAGGAAAACGTCTTCATTTTGTCTGTGGTGAAAGGAAAACACATGCTTGGAAGCTGCTGGATGAATGGACGATGATAAAGAACAATAAGCTCCCAAAAAGCATCAAACAACTGCTACCCAGTTGATCACCCAGTTAGAGGTCACTTAACCATTTGAAAAGGTCACGTGTTCACCGTCTCAAAAAAAAATCGCAAGAATTGCCAGGAATGTAATTGGTCATGAATGTCTAATGTGATCTGCCCAGCTTTGACTTGTTGTCAACAGAAAGCTTCTAAGAAAACCCCAACATACCCTTGGAGCATACCCTTGGAGTATCCCCAAAGCCCCAAATGAACATACAGTATTTTTTTCATAAACTGTTGGTTGAGTTCTGGGGTATGTTCCAAAGGTATTTTGGATTGTTTCTTCTTAGAAAGCTCAACAAAGCCGTGTTGCTTCAATTCCTCCGTGGAAATTCCGATAGAAATACGGTTGTTGAAATGATAGATTTCCTTCTTTCATTATACATTTTATTGAAATACAGTATATTGAGAGTCCGTCTCATTTTTTTGAGAAAAACATGCAACAAAAAACACACTCGACTTTTGATGGAAATATCATGAAATATCTAGTATCTAGCATTGTTATTGATTGATTCATTGAAGAATCGGAAAACAAGTTGAATGTCTTTTGGAGGTTCCCAAGATTGAGATAGGCCCATCAGTATCCATTCAGCATGAAACATGTTCTTTCGGTGTGCAAGGTCAGCTGTACACCCGGCAACATGCCGAACTTCAAGGTCGCCATCATGAAATTGATCCCCCCACAAAGGTAGGGTAAAAATCCAAAATGGAGCAGGATCTTTTATGCCTTTTATGCTCTGTGTTTTTTTTTTGGGGGGGAGGGGGGAAATGATTCGTACCAGGGAACGAATCCGTATCCCAAGGGAAAAGGAAGATCATGGATCTATGGGCTCCGATGGAAATCCAACCAAGCAATAAACATACCATGTTTTCCACTATAGGATGACTTTTGCCAAACAAAAACACCACAAAACATGGGGGAAAAATCCTGTCTATCCCAACATATGTTTGACTTCTTCAAGTTGATGTGACGCTTAATTCCACAGATTCGTGTTATCTTCTTGCTTCAGACTTGCCAGGCCCATCGGATCTGAGGTGTGGGAAAGGGATCTGGAGGATAAGTGGGGGATGTTTTTTTCGGGGGGTATATGTACAACCAAGGCATTTATATATATAACTATACCCTTACCATCCATGGGACTGGTATATCTACCTACATGAATGGTTAAGTTTATATGATAAATGTAGGTAAATATACCAGTCCCATGGATGCTATGGGATAGATCAACCCTACTTAGGGGACGAAAACAAAACATGGTTATTAACCAATTGCTAACTGGGATGATCCTCCAAGTACTGTAAGTACTTACCAGTAGAAGATGGCCAGAACCCCGAGCCAGGCACAAAGGAAATATTCCCCGCCCCAACCACCCAACTACCAGCTAGTTGTTTTATATATTTCTTTAGTATGGTGTGTGGAGGTTGCGTTGAAACGACTTCCAAGTAAAGACTATATAAGTTAGGAGAGACTTGGTATACATATGTTATTTCCCTTCTTACAAAATGAGTCCAAAGAAAGTGTGGTTGAACCACACCTGTGCATCCTTCCATTTCTCATCTTCTTGGACTACGTCCAATGCAAGTTCTGTCCTGGGCGCAGTCTGTGATTTGCATGGCCCAGCGATGTCCACGGGGGGGAAGCATGTTGTAAGGGTCAAAAAATACGAGGTGATGATTTGTGAGGCCACAAAAAAATCAAGTAATATCCATGTATCTAGTTATGAAACATACCCGGAGTCGGTATGATGAAAGAAAAACATCAAGGTTGGAGTTGGTTGGTTGGTTGGTGTGTGTGTGTGTGTGTGTGTGTGTGTGTGTGTGTGTGTGTGTGTGTGTGTGTGTGTGTGTGTGTGTGTGTGTGTGTGTGTGTGTGTGTGTGTGTGTGTGTGTGTGTGTGTGTGTGTGTGTGTGTGTGTGTGTGTGTGTGTGTGTGTGTGTGTGTGTGTGTGTGTGTGTGTGTGTGTGTGTGTGTGTGTGTGTGTGTGTGTGTGTGTGTGTGTGTGTGTGTGTGTGTGTGTGTGTGTGTGTGTGTGTGTGTGTGTGTGTGTGTGTGTGTGTGTGTGTGTGTGTGTGTGTGTGTGTGTGTGTGTGTGTGTGTGTGTGTGTGTGTGTGTGTGTGTGTGTGTGTGTGTGTGTGTGTGTGTGTGTGTGTGTGTGTGTGTGTGTGTGTGTGTGTGTGTGTGTGTGTGTGTGTGTGTGTGTGTGTGTGTGTGTGTGTGTGTGTGTGTGTGTGTGTGTGTGTGTGTGTGTGTGTGTGTGTNGTGTGTGTGTGTGTGTGTGTGTGTGTGTGTGTGTGTGTGTGTGTGTGTGTGTGTGTGTTGGTTGGTTGGTTGGTTGGTTGGGAGGTATTCAAGGTAGTTCTTAAGGATGTGGATCATAGGGGGTGGATATCCCAGTTGATATCATTTGATACAGTAAAACAACAACTTCACGCTCAGCATATGTGTTCATGTTCCCTAGAAGCTTCTCCCCAAAGTAGGCCTGGAAAAGATCGCAGCAGGCTTCTCCCATAAATAATGAACCATGGTACATCGCTTCAGGTTCAACAGTTTCAATGGCTCAAATTGCTTTAGGGAATCTTCACAACTCAACAAAGAACAGCCAAGTGATTCTGAGATTTCCCCTCTTGGATCAATCAGACCCAACCGAGGTCCCCGACCGATACCAAAAGAAGGAGATGAAGATAGTGATTCGAATGGCTGAAGGGCCTGTTAAATGGAAGAGTTGTTTACCCTCCCTGAAACTAATAGCAAAAGCACCCGGAATGCCAACCCGGAAAATGACTTTCCTTTTGGGGATGGCTTCCTGGTAGGTGCGAACTGTTAGTTTCAGAGAGTGTAAATGAAGTTTTCTATGAACTCAAGTCGAGCTCACTTGAAAATCAGTGGAGTTTGTGAAGGCTTAGGGTTCCCTTTGAACCCAAAAAAATAGGTGATTTACCCACTGTGACTGTGAACCAGGGGTTAACTTACCCTCAATTTCCAAGTATGAATCAACTATTCTACAACTATACAGAGTTAGGTAAGAGAGGGAGGTAGTTGGGTAGCTCAAAAAAATCCGCCCCCGAAATCTATGACTTCTTCAAAAGGATCCAAAAGGACTCCACATCGATTTCGGGGGGATCCCCAATTTTTTGGGGAGTCATTCCCCGCAAACGGGGAATCGATCAGTAGCTCCACAACAGAAGCTACTTGGGCC
The DNA here is from genome assembly GCA_000507305.1 of Breviolum minutum Mf 1.05b.01. Taxonomy (NCBI): domain Eukaryota; class Dinophyceae; order Suessiales; family Symbiodiniaceae; genus Breviolum; species Breviolum minutum. Next base: position 73,957 of record DF240581.1, read on the forward strand.
GCAGCATCCCAAAACATCATGTCTCAAACCCTGAGGTGTTGCTGCCTTTCCAGATTTGTTGCTCTCCAACATTCTCCAACTGCCATTTTGTTGCTCAAAGTGTCGTGTCCCATTAACTATAGCTATTATCACTGAAATCCATTTCAGTTCAGACCATGTCTGAAAAACCGTATCAATAACCATACTCCTTTCCCAAGCTATAGATCAATGCGAAATAGATCAATGCTAGCACTTCCATTAGTGTAAATGGCAACATTAAACAAGCTCCAAACTCCTGGAAAACGATGGGTTCGAAACATTGGCCACAAATTTGGATATTCGAATTGACGATCGGGTCCAAAGTACATCACGGACATAAACATTAAAAAATGTTCGGCAAAAACCATCTGTCTGCCAATAACCATGCATATGTGGAACTAGTGTGTGTGTGTGTGTGTGTGTTCCTATTTAAAATCTACATAAATACCAAAAACAAACAAATACATTCATATCAGTGTCATATCAGAGCACATCAATATCATAGTCTGAAGTTCACGCCTTTTTGCATCGTGAAACCCTTTTCCCCAACGATGGCGGCGTAGCTACCATCCGTCTGCTGACAAGAAGCTGTAGGACGGGGCCTTCGCAAAAAGTTCCTGCGGGATCCCAACCCATAAAGCCCATTAAAGCCCACTAGCTGATGATGGGCTGCCTGTAATATCCCCATATATCACCTAGCATGGGATAGAATTGAATGATGGTTTGTATGTCAAAATCAACCCACCACTACAGCTTTTTTGGGGTGGTTCACGTAGATGAATGATCATCCAAGAAAAGTTCTGAACAAATTGACATGCACTGTAAAGCATAGTTGTCTGACTTACACTGGTTGTCAGCAAAAAAAACATCTCCAATATATACTTCTACATGCTCTACATGCTTATACATCATATGTATTACAGATCTGTCTGCAGCTGTCTGTCTGTTCCTATATCTGTCATTCTCCATGTACTGGAAGATTGGCGACCATTGCACCAGCCATACCTTTTTCTAAGAATCATTCTAAAAGAAATATTCATACCTGATCACCACAAAAACAACAGCAAAGTTTGATAAAAACTAAATGTTAGATATCCCAAACAAACATGAACAAACAAACAAAAAATAACCAATTCCAGTTCCCTCTCTTAAAAAAAACATAGGTCAAACATATCCGACTCAAATCAAAAACTCCGAAAAACCACTCCCGAGTTTAAAAAGGCGAGGTTGACCGCCTCCACTGCTGTCTTGCACGCTGCACGGTTTTGCATGGCTTGTGTTAAGTCCACCTGCCTTCCACCAGGGTGCCAAACAGGATTTCCCCAAGGAAAACGCGCTGGAAACATCGCGTAGGTTAAGTGCAAATCTGTAATGGTTAAACAACCACAGAGTATTGACATGCTTTGGTTTCAGATGTCAAGAATAACTACTATACCATACCAAAATTGGAGTGTAGAGGAGAATGCTGTTTGGAAACAGCTGGACTAATATGAGTTTTCTTTGTCGAGCTGTTGTCAAAAACATCTTCAACAAAACAAGATGCCTTGATCTTTAAAGCTGGAACTTAATCTCTCGATTCTGTTGTTGGAATGTATTTTTTGTTGGTGCCAGTTTTCCAAACATTTTTGTTGCAGAAGGATATTTTTTTGGAGTGTGCTTAGATTCGCAAATTCTTTGTATCTTTTTATAAATCTGGGCAATTTAGTAAAATTCCTAAACCTAAACTAAGGAAATTTTTTGGGGAGGATTCCCGTACTTTTCAATACTTTTCACCACCATTTAAAAGTGACCGGGAACCCGGCGGGAACGGAAGGTCGTTATAATTTGCCAACAAGATGCCCAGGGCCCAGGATGGCCCAGGGCCGATCGTTGACATGGGGCCCCTATAAATGGCCCGGAAAAAAAAAAAAGGTAACTGGCAACTTATAAATGATTGGAAACAAATTGTATATATATATATATAGCTGGGGTTATGATCCTAATTCCAGGGGTTATGATTCCATTTATAACTGCTAGGGGCCCACCTCTAGAAGTCTTCTTCACCACCACCTCTAGAAAGCACCAAGGCCGGAATCAAATCATCACATCCTGTCTCCGGTCTCCGGTCGCCTGCACTCTGGTAGTTGGTTTGATACTGTGTCCCAATGAACCACCTGCAGGAAACCAAAGGAAATTTGAAAATGGTTGGTGATGTTTTCTGAAGAAGAATGGCGTGAAAAAATATTGAAACAACTAATTCAAAGTGTTAACTTGATGGTTGATGTGTGTTTTGTATTTTTCTAAATGGAAACCACTATGAAAAGAGATTCTCATCGTAGGGAACTAAACTTTTGAAAGGTTAAGACTACCAAAGTTACGCTTGTCCGAAGGCCTATTGACTGCATACCAGCAGTTGCGGAGTGTGATGATTGGTGGAGATGGACATCTGCATCTAAAACTGTGACACCATCAAATGACTGTATATATATATATATATGTACAGGACTCTCCCTCCCCAGAAACAACTCTTTGCCCCTGAAAATGGGCCATCCCCAAAGGAAACTAGTCTTCCAACCATCCATTTTCAGGTGCGACCTATTAGTTTCAGGGAGGGTAAGTATCTTCCATGGAATCATAGAAGTGCTACCTGCAATCTTTTTTTTGGGGAGTTCGAGTGATTGTTCTTCCTAGTCATTGAATTTGTTTCCCCCAACCCATACCATTCTATTTACCTACATTTACCACATGTCCGTAAATATACCAGTCACATGGATCCTATGGGTAGATTATAGATTGGTGGTGGCCTCTTCCTGGATGCCAAGGGGTTGAACCAGAATGGATCCGGAGCTTAAACCTTGCCACGATTGCAGCCTGGGAAGGTGGAACCGCACAAAAAAAACATCCCCTCCCTAAAACTAACAGCAAGTTTGCCCCTGAAAATAGGCCGTCTTAGAAAGAAAATAGTCTTCCAACCGTCATTTTTGCAGGGGTAAACTCGCTGTTAGCTTCAGGGAGGGTATAGATTAAATTCAGACTTACCAAAGATCTGGATTGGCACCTTGTGATTCTCAATGATCACGTCAGTCACGGCAGACACTCCAACAATCTCACCTTCTCGATCAATGTCCTTATACAGAGTCAACCAAACAAATTGCTCCATGTCTTCTGGAAGTTGACAATTTGCATTTGGTTTGGTTCTCTCCAAAAATCCATGGACAAAACTCATCCAGAAGCATTGGACTCCAAATTCGCCATCATTTTAATGCACGCTTGCCAAGGATCGTATTCATCTGGGGCCAAGAAATTCAGCAAATTAGCGAACTCCAGCAATGTGTTTGACGATCCCGTCATCAAAATCCTCATGTTCACTGAGAACTGCTTTGTGAGATAGATCAAATCACTTGCCCCCTGTTTCAGAACTCAAGCTCCCCAAATTCGAAGAAACTGCTGGTTTTAATGCAAATTTCTATTTTTTTCCATGTGTGAAAAAACGTCAACTCGAATCAGATCTGCGACCCCATGAGACTCCCAAGGGTGCTTCAGCAGATTGTTGTGGCGTTGAGTTTGATTTGCAAAAAAGTCGTTTTTGGCATGTCGAGTTCCCGAAACCTTTAAAAAGCACATAGAACTTGTTTGGATGATTATCACTTATATATCTCAAAGTCACATATTCTACCACTGTCAAAGGATCAAAACTTGACCTAAATACCGGATCTGCAGAGTCACCATTTGTTGATACTTTGTTCTCTGACTCTAGCTCAAAAAAAAACTGCAGCAGTTTTTTGGATTGCGAGGGTTTAGTACATCCCCTGTGGTGCAGCTTTTTTCACCTACCCCTACTACCTACTGTTAATTTGTTTTAAACATTTGCACCAGTTTTTGGCAGGTATCTCGCAATTTAATAAATAAGGATTGTATTATTCTATACACCATTTCAGTAAATGTTGAACCAGATGTCTTTTTACAATTAACAAATCATAGATATGTTTATAGCCGGGAGTTGTGATACCTGTATTATGTTGAAATCCATTGAACTCACCTATGTTGGATCCCAGAATTGTCATGGAATCTGAGGTTCCCTTTTTTCCCCCCAAGAAATGAGGCCTTGCTAAGGCTGCTAAGGGATTATGAAGCCCGCCATCATCCCTCATAAGGCCTTCTGGATCTTATGGCATTGGGGGGGATACCTTTAAATTTCGCATGAACTTGGCTGAACCTTATCACAACTTCGGTGCCAGCCATGGTTCCAGGCCCCACTAAGACAACTTGCTGCATTGGATGATTCGAAGATGCGGTAGCGGCAGCCTGCACCAAAATCCCATGTGTGTTTCATTGACCACTGGCACATACAGCGTCTTGAGTAGACAAACAAAAACTCAGGCATCCTTTTGAGTAAAAAACATCCAAAAAATGTCAGTTTTTTTTGGGACACATTCCGTTGCTATGTTCTTTATTGATGAGCAGGAAGAAACCTGTGACAAACCTGTAAGTGCCTTTGCCCTGGCCTTAAGGCACCAATTTGAAACATGCGCAGGTCAAAGTGGATCATTTCCCACGTTTTGGGGGGTGAAAATTCAAAAAACATATTGCAAACAACAACCACACAATCACACATATAGTAAACGTGATATATAATTGTAATAGTAAACATGATATATACTTATGTAATATATATATATGATTAAAATAACGACTCCATACAATCATATCTTGAACACAAACCAGAAGTGTGATTTTGTAGCACCCTGCCTGCATCCAAGTTCAAGTTTCCCTGCGACACATAACCTTTCGCAGGGAAACGGTGGAGTATGGGGGTGACCGTCCAGTTGATTGGCTTAGACGACTTGAAGGTTTCTTTGAGATGCGTTTTTTGGCACACCTACTGAGCAGTTTCCTCCTTCATAACTCCTCCTCATGGTGATTGTTGCTATATTTAGCTCGTTTTTTGTGCCCAAATCAAATTTTTGAAGCAACAAATTTGGCTGCAACAAATCGTTAAAAAGACTGCCGGGCAAAACAACATTTCCCCCAAGGCGAGATTCCAATCCTGTTTCAGAAGGAAATTCCCTGAAACGAACAGCCAAAGCCTAGGCCAAATCCCAAAAGGAAAAGATCATCTTTAAAACCAATTGATTTTTTAGGCCCAAAATGTGAGTTCATGGAGGGTAATAGAAAATGTCAGAAGTATCCACCAAGGGAACAAAGATGTGTTTTCTGTTGGAGAAGTAATTGGACAAATGTTTGAACTATGTAAACATCGTTCCACAGTTGTCTGCGGGCATGATGCCAACTCCTGGCAACAAATGAAGGATATACTTAAATGATATTTGCGTTGAGGTATCCTGAAATTCTACCGGGGAAGATTTGCGCACATAATCACACTACATTTTAATGATGAGTGCAGTAGCGGTGTCCTGGCATGTCATACCTATAGACTAAAGATCACAATTACAAACCAAGCCTCATTTTGTCTTAAGAAATGATTTTCCCATATAAACCGCCATCAATGATTCATTCCTTCCCATCTTCCTACTTTTTCTCTAGATTTCAGGGGTTCAACTGGATGCCTTCCCGGGGTTTCAAATCATTCCGAAGCAGGGTTTCTTCCAGGTTCATGGCTGGACTGGGCTTTCCAGTCAGTATCATTTCCAATTGAACTCTTATATATTCAATATAGGAAGTACATCTTCTTATCACATGTTTATTTGATGTAACTGAAATATAGTATGGTACATCAGCTATATATCATATCGTCAACCTGTCCTGTCCAAAAAAAAACAAAAAGACAATGTGTGACACTTTGTTGTTGTTGTTGTTGTTGTTGTTGTTGTTGTTGTTGTTGTTGTTGTTGTTGATGTTGTTGTTGTTGTTGTTGTTGTTGTTGTTGTTGTTGTTGTTGTTGTTGTTGTTGTTGTTGATGTTCATGATGTTCATGTCAATTTATCAACCTCTTTTTGACTCCAAGAAACCGGTCACTGGCGGTGTGGGCGAGCTCATGTCACAAACAGGTTTACTAGCATCCACCGAGATGACCACCTGAAATCGTTCACGTGGAATCCCTTGAGTCGTTTGGGAATGGTATGAGTCCCTCGGAGTCTGGGGAAGGGGGTTGTTATGTGCTTCAGGGTTTTTCCTGGAGAAATCCCTAACAGGAGTCCAAAAACTTGTAAAAACCATTAAAAACCTATACCTGGCAATTCTGCGACAACGAGACCTGTTTTTGATGGTGAGTTTAAGCGACCTTTCAAAATGGTTGGTTCTTGGTGACCTGCTTCCCGATCGGGGATCAAGTCGTTGGGTCACGGCTTTTATCATTTGGTAGATATTGGGTGTCAGTTAAAATGATTGTTTGCAGAAATCATTTTGTTAAAAATTGATTAGATGAAAAATATTGAAACATGATGGAAAAACTTCATTTACAATATGCACTTCTAACATCAAGTCATTTCAATCTCATTTCCAGGCTTCCAGAAATATCGCCCACGCCTTCATCACTCCAGAGGCCACGGCATAGCCCTCGGTGGTTTTAGAGGTGGCTTCGGCCTCGGTACATTTCACCAGTTCAAAGTGGTAAATATGCCGTGAATTTGCAGTGGGTTTTTACATCCTACCAGTAGGTGGTGCAGGATTTCTTGCATCAATTTGGGATGTTGGGGCATGCCTATAGGAATATAATGGAACATATAATTGGCATAATTATAATGATTGGGTATAGGTTAGTGGGATCTCTTGGGCACCACCTTGGGAAAAGGAAAACCATCTTCAAAAGTGCCTTGGTCGCGGATATGTTAGTTCCCAGGAGAGTATCACTATTCTGATAGAGGCCCTGTGTTTACCTTCATTAGCCACTGGCTTCCAGTGTTTAGGCAGGGCCTAACAAATATATCGTTAGGCGTTGACTCATACAGGGGTCATATGGTCATATATTACCAAGTATTGCCAACCCAAAAAATGCAATTTGAAGGGCAAATTCTTCCTAAATCATCATATGCATTCATATGCATTGTTTGATCCACCCAACATGGTTAATTACATGATCCCCTGTCTACCCCCAAAAAATACTATAGTTGGTGGTTTCACCCCGATTGAAAAATACTAGTCAATGTGTCAGTGTGGACCATTTCCATAATTTCCATGAGTAGGGTAGGAAATAGAAAGTTTTGAAACCACCACCTAGTATGATGTGTATGCTTGTGTGATGCCCATGGAACATGCTTGGAATAATAGCCATGCTGGTCTTAAAATACCTGAATACTGCACATTTATGGAGAGTTTTACGATTCGGAAGTGCAAAAGGGACAAACAAAACTACATGGATAACCATCTTCAGTGAACCCCCCCTTCAATCCTCCTTGCTTTGTTGAGTTCAATGATTTTCATATGGATTTTCAACACATGACTTTCATTTACCCCAACCGGAGAAATAAAGGATTTAATAAGAGTCCCTAGTAGAATTAAAGATGTTGACCGGAAAATGGTCTTGGTGGTGGTTTCAACCCATTTGAAAAATATTCGTCAAAATGGATCATCTCCCCAGGTAGGGGTAAACATAAAAAAATGTTATAAATCTTTGCAGACACCATCTAATCCACACATTAAATATGGTGATGCTATGACTTGCAACAACCGCATGAGCAGGCACAGCAACAACTCAGGAAGTCCAAGAAATCTTGGGAACTGTTGGCTGGAATAAGAATGGAATAATATTTTTTTTACCAAGCTCCAAAATGATCTTTGTTTCTTTTTTGAAACTCGTGCCTTTTAGGGCGAAAAGGAACAACTTCCAAGTCAAGTATAGACTACTTCACTATACCGACCATACCTCATTTTCTTGGAGTTGATCGATAATCGATGCAACTACAATCCAAACACCTAACATCAAAAACAAAAAAAAACGATTCCGTTCAGACCAAAACTATGAGATATGTAGATACAAAGGCAAACATGTTCAAACAAAACCTTCCAATCCAAGTTGGGAAATGTGTTTTTCAAGGATTTCCGCCACTTTTTTTTATGTCTTGCTGCCAAAGGTGCTAGGACATCTCCACCTTTTACTGCCACCAAAGCATAGCCACCACGAAAGGACAGGTCTGCGATTTTTCGCGAAAGCCAAGGAACTTCTACGTGGAAGTCCCAGGAAGTTCGGATCAAAGGTTAGTAAGTGGGATGTAACCCCAATATACTCCATGTATAGGTAGGTTATAACCCACTTACCAACCATTTACTAACTTCCTGGGATATCCAAGTAGTGGGGTAGATGTGGCAGGGTCGATCAACTCTTTATATTGGAGATGATCATCCCACCGGCAGGGAATCCTTGTAATCGGCGTTTAAACCCCTACTGGGTTGATGACCATTCTCCAACACAGGGAACAAATGGGAGTTTAGACCCCAGCAAATATAACGGTTAAACCAGGTAGATCAGGGTGTTGTGATGTGTTGTGTGTGAGTTCTTTATGTTCTTTTATATAAGTGCAACGTGGATTCTTCAAGGACAACTACTACCTTGAATGGCTGCTGCCAAAGCTGTGGGTGGCCTGAGATACAACACACCAACCAACACCACAACCACAACAACCACCACCACAACAACAACAACAACAACAACAAAACAACAACAACAACAACAACAACAACAACAACAACAACAACAACAACAACAACAACAACAACAACAACAACAACAACAACAACCACAACAACAACAACAACAACAACAACAACAACAACAACAACA
>DF240581.1:82793-113611 GCA_000507305.1 Breviolum minutum Mf 1.05b.01
CCACACAACAACCGGAACAACAACAACCACAACAACCACAACAACCGGAACAACAACAGCAATAACAACCACAACAACTGGAACAACAATTACAATTACAACTATATAGATACAAACAGTTGACAACGATCTCCACTAGGTTTCTTTTTCGGTATTGGGGGGCAGTGTGTTTTTCTTAACCAACAGTCCAACATCCAAGGTTGAATTGCTGACAACAAGAACATCTCAAACAAATAAACGTGTCAAACAGCCAACGATCATAGGGAAAATGGTGGTGCCCTTGGGATGGTACCCTTCATATACCCCTTATATGGTGGGTATGAATTGGGTATATCCATGTATATCCCATATGAAGCAAAGTCCAAATTCAAGTGACTTTCTTTGCAATGGTTTGTTGTACCTCAAACGGACCCAACATATCTTTTATATGTAAGAACTCCCGGTAGTGGGGTTCTCCTCTAGCCCGCTTGAAACATGTTAGTCAAATAGGATCACCTCTTCTCTCGTAGGGCTTCCAACCACCCATGGATTTCCACCTTGAATTTTGGTGGCACCCAAAAAAGTTTGCAGCGCATCAATCGCACTGCTGGTAAGGTTGCTGGACGCCTGCACCAGCAGTGGCTAGGAATGAATCAAACTACCTGGCAATTCTTTGTGACCGGTTTTGGGATGGTTAAGTGACCTTTTAATGGTTCAGTGACCTCCAACTAGGAGATCAAACGGTCACTTTGAATCACCTGGTAGAAGAATTCTGGCAAGCAAAAACTCGTTGTGCCGGCATTCTTTCAGAACTGTATGAACCAACACTTTCAACTTTGTGGGAGAAAAAATCGCCATTGATCACCAGAGTGGTTTTGGGCAGAAGCCATGGAAAAAAACGTCAAATGCTTAACACATGAACAAAAAGTCAATCTTGCTTCAGGATTTGAGAATTCTTCCAAAGTTCTGAGAACCTCAAACATTTTGTTTTGTTGGTTGCATTCACTCAAGATGAAATCAAAGTGATTTTGGTGACCGAATTCGACGAGCTGGGTGTGTATCAAATCCTAATGAATCAGTCACAAACTCAGTCATAAAGAAAATCTTAGAAACCTCACATATGAGCTGTGTATAAAGGATCCATGTTTTTCTGTTCGACGCAGCTTATGTTGGTTTGTCCTCTTCGCAGAGACCACAAGCATCATTTTGTAGGTGTTGCCTTTTACCTTCAACTACGCGCATATTTTGGATGATTTTGGATGAACGACTATCCTCCTTGAAGCTAACAGTTCGCCCCTGAAAATACCCCTGCAAAAATTACAAAAAAAAAACATGTTTAAGGGCTATGTTAGTTTTAGGCAGTGTAGAACTGAGAAAGATGTTACCTTTGACTCAAACATCACTGTGATTTGGACTCCTGAAAATAAACTACCAACAGAGTGATGTCCTTCAAAACGTAATTTTGAGATGCTACAAACAATATACTATATAAATATATATATATACAGTATACAAAACGTTTCATGCCGTATACGAGGATCTGGACCGTATACGAGGATCTGGACCATGGAATTCTTACAATTATCGGTCACGATTTTTTGCATACCCAATCCATGGCTGCAACACAAACATAGACAAACGCATGCCCACCACAAAAAAAAAGGCGAAATTGACCGTCACTAGCTCAAAACACCCCTCCGACTGCATGGCAACAATGAATGATAAATTGCATATACAGGAAAGAGAAACCGATTACCCTAAATCTACACCCAAGTGATGGGGAGGCAGCAACAAGACCATCAAGTTGTAAATTAGTACATGAGTACAACAATCACTAAGTATATCTAAGTATCCACTTGGGGTGCTCTCCCCAGCAACAGCGACCACCGGTGTATCACCATCTTCACATCCCACGCCTCATCACGTGCGCCCACCAAAACAAGGGTGCCCTCCTCGATGTCTTTCCTTTTTCAGGGAGATCTAAGCTCAACATGAAGGGATTGAGTTGAGGCATTTTTTTATGATCTTTATGGAGTATTATGCTAACATGGCTGGTTGGAAACCTAGACTTCTTCCAATAAATCGGATGCGATATATACAAATGGTGGATCTTCTATTTGCTCTAATATTAGTTTATCAAACTTATGACAATTCCAATACAATTTTCCATTTTTCAGGTTAGGATCTCGTTCAATCAACGACATCTCCAAGCAAACCTGGAGTGGAAAACTCAAGGCTCCAAATTGTGAACCATTCTAGATATTTATATATATATATATACACATGTACCCAAATGCTCAATGTATGGCCTATTTACCTACATTTGGGTAGTTTTGGGTGTAAATGTATGTACATATACCATGCATTGAGCATCTGGGATATAGTTGAAGTTCAAATTAAGCTCCATACAAGGTGGGCCCCTGCTTTGCCAGTTGTAATTAGGGTTATAACTCCCACTTATAGGGGCCCATTTAGAAGGCCATTTATAGGGGCCCCATAACTAAATTTATAACGGTTATGGGGACCCAGATTGTATACATATATATATATAATCAGAAAATAACAACACCAATCCCATGCAGGTCCCAATCTTTATAAGCCACACTCATCCGACGGCTTGCAATCCTTTTATGAATCGGCGACCTCATACATCATTCATCATCGGATGATAGTCTAATCATGTAATTAATTCTCTTAGTCATGTGAAAAAAACTAGTTCACCAAAATATTGACCAGGTTTTGGTTTTAGCTCACAAGATTCACCAAACTCATCAAGAAAAAAAGGCCGATCAGCCCCCTTCATTGACAAAAAATCGACCATGAAGTTTAGAGGGATTGGCCAAATATCTCTGGTTGTAGGACGACTCCTGTTTGGTCCCAAAATTAATCCTGACATTTCTTGCTGCTTCCAAGTCGTTGTCCATGTTCATCACTCATCACCAAATCTGGGCTCTGTAAAAACATCGCGAATTCAACCAAAACCAAATAGTTGGGAGCCACCTCACCAAAAATGTTTCACATCACCCATGAGTCACCTATTTGAACATATTAAATAAAATCCAAACAAATCCGAAGGCCACTCCTCCCAACTCCATAACCCCACCTCCCCAAAACCCACCTTTTTCTTCACCTGTTTTTGCAGCTCAGCGTCACATAAGCGGCCAATGCCTCTGAGCCGTCTTTCATGGTGTCGAAGGTGGCCTTAAACTTCCGTAAATCAACAAAACTGTAAGAACAGAGTTGTACCTCGTAATTTCTCTTAGCCTGTAGATAGACACTTGGTGTATTCTTTTGGTTGAACATATACTCTAATATGTTCATACCAAAGGACAATTCAAATTTATAAGTGTACAATTATAATCCCGTGTTATTATCGTGTAAACAGGATTACTGAGTACAGCAAAACAACAAAGTCATCCCTCACCGTCTCTTCTTGAGGCTACCCCATTGAAACGCAGGATTCAACATATCATTATCGCGCACAATGCAAGATCCATTCAAATTTTATATAAACATTTCTATTATCGGTTTTGCACCCATGGGGATCAAAAAGTATCTTTTTCTTGATATGGAGATCATATACCGACTCACAAATTCTTCAAAATTTCATTATCATAGGGTCCATGTATGGTAAATATATATATATGTATATAGTATATTTACCCACATTTGGTTCATTCTTATGGCAAATGTGAGTAAACTGTACAACCATCCCATGCATCCTATTTGATTGGATGATCCCCAAAGTTGGCACATCAAACAGCCAAAGTCTCCGAGTCTTTGCGGGTTCCATCGGCTCGCACGGTGAGCACCGTCAAACCACGGCTGGGCCTCGGGAAAATGACCGACGGACCATACAACCCCTCTGATGCTCTAAAGTTCCTTAACAAACCCTAGATTTCTCGCCCACTCCCTGAAGAAATAACATTTGGAGGGATGTGTGTTCTGGAGGTTGTATCCTGCTCCCCCCATTCTTTTTGACAAATATTGAAGCGCAAAAATGAAGTGAAAAATATGTAGGACACCTAGATTCAAAAAAGGGGGTTCCAAAAACATTCTCTTCAAAATTCCGGTGGAGCCATTTCCGGGTGAACCACTTGAAAGTTCAGGATGTCTTACCTATATACCCCTGTCTGTAAGCAGCTGTTTTTCGAAGTCGTGCATCCAGGATTTCAAGCTTCATTGACTCCAAGGCACGCCCGATAGAATTCCACACCATTGGCATAGAAAACCACTTCATTACCATCGGCATAGCCTGCGCTGCGCCTTAGCCCATGGTTTGTAAATATTGTTGTGAAAAATCTATGCTCAAGCCAATCCAAGAACTGATTCAAGGAGAATTGACCACATACTATTCATATATGTATATATAAATGTTATCATATGCTCAGTATACAATATACATAAAAAAAGCAACAGTGGGTGATTCTGACAGTCGTTAGTCATCACACTTGTGAATCCTACATCAACTGATTTTAATTTCTACGAGTACGTTTCCAATGAAAAAACGCACGGCCGGCGCCGGTGGTTTTTAGCGGGCTCGGTGACTCAGTGACCTCAAATGAGGGATAAACCCTGGTTGTAACTGAGAACAAAAAATGTATATAAGCATCTCATCCCAAATCAAGTTACAACTCTTGGGGATTTGAAAGTGAGATTTCATGATTTCAACTGTTAAAAGGAAGTTTAGAAGTTCATTCCCCTCGCATTCATTTTCAGTAAACCAAACGTTTTGGGGCCCTTACGAATCACAGCAACGTCACACACACCCACACACACACGTTGGCTTCAAACACACATTGCAACTCCGGAAGCTCCGCGAGCTTAAACAAACAGGTGACTATCCGTCAAAGTGGAGACCATCGGGAGAGCTAACAACAACTGCTAGAATTTATAATACCATATAATACCTATACAGTACATTTTATGTTTGATTTTTTGTTTCTTTAATGGTATTCATGTACACACATATGGTACAATATAATATACCTTTTGGATGGATCCTGTGAGTTTTAAGACAGAAACAATGATATTGGCGTTCTGCTGCACCCTTTCTAAACAAAAATCTCGTCGAGTAAAACAATCCTTCATTGAACCGAGGTTCCCTTCTACCCTCCGTGTAAACATCACCATGAAAAATAACAGGTGGTTGTGATTATTTGTCTATACTTCTCTATCCGCACAAGGTGTTTCACAACTAATTTATCCCCCCAAGAAAGGGACAATGGGACATGAACCTTCGCAAACCCTGCCTTTTGTGGTTGAGCTTAAGCTTGGTAATTTTTCGATCAACAAACACATCTGAAGGGCAGGGATGACAGATTCTTGTGGGGACCATCAAAAAGGAACGAGCTTCAATTCACGACAAAAATCCACAGCCTGAATTTTTTGGTTTCCAATGGCCGAAGTATCCACAACTTCTTCAATCCTTGAAGGGAATTGATGACCTTTTTCCAATGCACCTATATAAATGTTTTATATCTATTCGTCAAAACTTTGGAGTCAACAACAAGTGGTTATTATATAATGTTATTTATTCATAGCTATTGTAGTTGTATATACTTCTCTACACCAGGACCAAGTCAAAGTCATGTTGCTGTTGCACCCAAAAAAGCAAGTTTCCTTCATATGATATATAATGTTCAGTCCAATCCTGTAATACCCAGGAACACTCCAACTGCTGCCATATCCTGCTCCGCTGTGGTACAACAAACATTGCTGTCTTCACTTCTCAAGGTCCTTAGAGCAAGGAAATCTCAAACATCTCCCAGCTGTCCATATTCTTCTTCGCTAAATATGGTGATACACAATTATACATGAAATCTAATCCAAATACTGGGGCAAAATGTCTTATCAAAGAATTTACCTTCCTTTTCAATCAATCGTTTGCATCCATTTGCCATGTCCACAGCAGTTTACCTGTGCACCACTCGAACCTTGCAATGAGATCATCATCCCACTATTAGGTTCAGCAACTCTTCCACCAAACACGTGCGAAACACCGGAACCGACGGTAGTACTGGTAATAGTTCCAAACATTCGAACCCGTGGCGGTATACCCTCCCATCAACTAAACATATCTGAACATAACCTGCCGAAAATAGGCCATTCCAAAAGGAAAGTTCATCTTCCAGCATCAGAATGTATTCAGGATGGGTAGCGTCCAACAAATGCAAGGCAACCATGTAGTGGGGTTTCCAAACCGCCTTAAGAAACCAGGTCATTACCTACCAGGGTTGGACAATGATAGTCAGTCTATGCAAGACGTACTGGATGTTTTCTGTTCAAGTTTCTAGGGAACTCAAAGATTTATGTTTCACATTGTATCTTGTTACTATCAACTCAAAAACCACCGAGTCTCCATATTAACTGCTGATAAGCGTGAAAACATGGGATCTAAAAAAACCCAAACCTCTCCCAGCTGGTTCAATCAGCAACTTGGACGAATCCCTTAAAAGGAAGGGAGCGTCTTCCAAACCATCGTCTTTCAAGGGCGAACTCACAAACATTTTTTGTGTGTATATAGATAGAATCATTACCGTTTCTATTCCTCCGGGTGTTCTTCCAAGTATCCACATCTCCTCAGGTCTCATCACTGTTTGTGCTGGGCATGTCATCATAGCACCTGAGATTTAAAACCGGTTCCAACGAAACCACGGATGGGCTCAGAAATCTTTCAACCATAGCAGCAGTTGAGAGGGGTATGTAACTACATTTGCAAAAGTCAGTGTGTTTTTTTAAATATGAATCCCCCCAAAAAACATAACCCATATCGTAGAGTTTTCCAACCTAACATGCGTCATTTCTAGCGCGGGGTTTTCAGATCCAAAAATTGGAGAGTCGGCAGATTTGGGACCTGCAACCCGATGGATATCATCTACACTCCGGTAATCTAACATAGCTGGCTGGAAAATGGACTCGAATTGAGTCAATGTACCTGGTACCTATTGAAACATGAGGATGTTCCAGAAATCTATGATAGTCTACCAGAGGGTATACAATTAAGTTGAATGGTTGTTTTAAACAATTTGTAATTGGATGCTGAAGTCAATCTTGACTTCAAACAACCTTGGGAAATCAGCAAAGGTTAATTTTTTTAAGACATGCCATACGTTGTGTTTAATTCCAAAGGAAAATTCCAATCTGCAAAAAACATGGGTGTCAAATCATCTGTGTAAACCTCCCGGGTTGAGGTTTAAAGTCAAAAGTTGATTGCATCGATGGTAATGGAACGTCAGGAAAATGCAACTTGAAACTGGAAAAAGTGAGAAACATCGAAGATCAAAACTAACACAAAAAAAACAAAGAAACAAAGAAACCCACTGCCAACTGTTTTGTTTTTTTTCAAAAAGTTCCATGTCTGTTTTAAGATCCAAACTTTAACAAGAAGAAAAAACATGTTCACCAAAATTGGGTCCATAGCTCGAATTTCAAATACCCAGGCCAAGAGACAGAAAGGTATGGTGGTAGTCGTGGTCGTTGCGATAGTGGTGCCTTACATATAGGAAGTGTCTTGTTTGTCTTCGATTTGCGAAGTTGAAAAGTGCAAACAAACGCGCTTTACAGGATGCATGTTTAATCAGTTTCTCAAATGCTTTAGTTGACTATCGTACAACTATAGACAATGTATACGTGGGTGCACCGTGCACATATACAAGATACTCTACTACATAGATCTACATAGTCAAATATCTTAACGTAATATACAGTTCTGTATTTGATTAGTATTTCAATTGGAGCTCATTCTAATTCAACTACTACGTAATCTATCATATCCTTACTAGTAAATATATCTAACACATAACTCCTAACAATAATTCATAGTAATTATGTAATTGATAGATTTCTTGGTCCAATCCTTTCAGCAAATATCAGCTTTCTCAAAACCAACACCTTTCGTCACGCTACTCGGTGCACTCTGTCCAGATGGCAGGCGAGAGAACTCCATACCTGGATCCAACGGTGTTGTCAAAACGGTGGCGTCAATGGCGAAGGACATCCACAAAAACCATACCATCTGTTTGTGGTGTATTTACCATTCATTTTGGTTAGGTTTAGCGAGGGTAGACATAGGCATTTCATTATATCATTTCTCAGGTTGCTTGCATTGACACTTCACCAAGAGTCGTGCTGGAAAATGAGCCCTTTGACGGTTATGGGTAGGGTTATAACCCTACTTATGGGGGTCATACCTCCAGTTATAGATCATAGGGGTTATATTTCCAGTTACCCATTTGCAAGGCCATTTTGTCTGGGTTATAACTCCATTTATAACGATTGCAGGGGCCCATCTTGCATGCATACTGCTTAATACTGCTTACACAGGTAAAAGCCCTGGCTTTGATCTGGAAAGGTTGCTAAGTCAAGGCTGCTACTACTTTCAAGTGCTGTGCCCTTGACAGGTTGAAAAATTACAAGAACAGCGTTCGCTTTTGTTTGTCTGAGGAAACACGGAAACTTCTTTTCTCTAATGATTTGAATTAATCCCCCCAAAACAAAACGGGAAAGTAAAGGTTACTCAGAACAGAAGAAAACAAAACAAAATATTTTGTACTACTCAATCAATCCAAATGTCACAGTTTTGGGGGATCTCTGCCGGATGCACCTCTAAAAACAAACATCAAAAGTTCAATTCCCATTGGCCACACTTCACAGGGAAAGTCTCATGCCGCAACTAAGTGGCTATACGTCGCTGTGGCGACTGAGTCTTCCTCATTGATGCCCACCTGTGGATGTCATCTTAGAAGGGCCCCACAAAAAGGCTACCACGCGGGAACGAACAAATCCTTCTATAGAGCTATTTTTGTCCGTTGTCTCCAAAGTATACAAACCAGAGTCCCAAAAGACCTTCCAACCTCGGGAACGGTCGGATGATTCATGATTTTGACTCCTTTGATCTTTGGTTGTTCTTTCTACACTCTAAGGATCTGTATTTAAAAAAACCTGAGGATGATGGCCTTGAAGTTGTAGTTTTTGTTCCCTTTGGCTTGAAAACCCCCAAGACAAACTAAACACATGACACCTTCACATCCTTTTACCTTCTCTTTTTCAATGCTTGACACCATCAAAAACGCATGGCTGACATTTTTGGGATTCCTTGGGCCGTGAAACCATGCCCAACAAATTGACGTTCGGGACCTCTTCAGCCAATGCGGGACCATCTTTGACGCCGATGAGAGCATAGGATCCACGATATGGAAGACCTTCCCAAAAGAAAATGGTTTTCGATAGATGCGTGGTGTGATGCAATGTGTGTTTAATTTGGCATTGACAACGGGAGAAAGGGGAAAAAGTTGGCAAAAAAAAGGAAGCCAAATTAATGATAGAAATGATTTCATTGTGTCTGTGCCGGAAAGTGGCAAACTTTTGATGAGAATGGATTGCAGTTTCAGATTCCCTGAAGTTTAGATACATTTTCGCCTATAGCCTGCTAGAACTAAAACAAAACCAGGTCATGTCCAAGCTCACAACCATGGGATTCTGTAGGTACTTCAAATACAAAGGTGAAGCAAATTACAAGTGGTGATAGTGTTAATGACTGAATTGCTTGGACCAGTTGATTTCATTTTAAAAAAACTACTGTAGTTTGGGCCGGGCCTAAAAACACACAAAAAAAAACAGTGGATTGTGATGTTGTGAAGACTACTGCAAGGGGGTCCCTGATTGAAATTGTGATTCGATTTTATTTCCCGGATATTTGAATCGCTCAGCAGCCGGAAAAAAAATCAAACGGTCCTATCCCAAGCTTTGTGCCAGAATTCGGGCAATTTGGTGTCCAGCCAATATGAATTTGAGATTTCACCCTACCCAAAATTGGGCCAAAGTAATAAGGTGCAAAAGCAGGTTCCAAAGTTCTCCACAAAAAAAAGGCGGAAAACTTGGAATATGTTTTTTGATTGTTCAAGAACTCTTGTTTTAAACTTCATTTCAGAGTCATTGAATTCTAAACTGTCAAGATGTTCAAGATGACTGAATAAAAATGTGAATCAGTGCTCACCGTTTTTGAGGGCGATGAATCGGCGATGAAGTTGCATTTGTATAATCAGTTGTCATGCAACCATGAGTTTAAGAATGCTTCTTAATAAACATCTTTGAACATGTTCACATCCACAATTGGCCACAATACCATCATCTCTTTGCAGTTTGCTTTAGCAGTTCATCGTTGCAGCACCGAGAAACTCTCAATCTTCGTTGCACCGCATATTTTCAGAGACTCAAGGGCTGCCGAACTCATGTTGCCTTCAGTCGAACTTAGAAGAGGTGAATTTTCACAGAAATGAAGATGTCTACTCCCCCCGTGTACTAACATATCCCCTGAAAAAAGGTGGTTGGAGGACCACTTTCCTTTTGAAATGGCCAGTTTTTAAGGGGACATGTTGGTTTTAGGGGGGTGTATTTCCTATAGTTTAAGATTGGGATGTTCCTTCGAGCCATGTTTCTTTACCCGAAGGTCAACGATAGGATCCAGTGAATCAGTGAAAACTTAAAGAAACATCTAAAAGTGAACAGGAACATTATCAATGGTGAAACCTTGAGAAATTATGAACTTACCCTGCATGTTTGATAATGTTATATAGACTATTATTTTCTGCATGTTTCTACAAGTTGTTTGTTCATCCCACATTGCCCTGACATGCCCAAAGATATCATCAACCATGAATCAACCGAGGGAGGGTTTTTGAGGTGAAGGCTCTCGCTCATGTGGAAAAACCCTGGAATTTTGAGCTTGCGATTGTGATCTGATAGGTTCTTAAGGGGACAATCAGTTGCGACATATATGAAAAAACATTGGCAAATTGGAAGATCATTCCTAAATCTCAGCGCAATTTCCCACCACCGACGCTCACTTCAACACTATCACTTGTTAAATCGGATGGTGCATTTCCAAAAATTGGTAGTTTCAAATGGCCTATCATAGTTTGGCATCGTTTGGGCATCTTTCGGAACAGTGACCGTGAAAAACAGTAACTCGGGGTGAGACGGTTGATCTATGTCATTTCAAAAAATTGCACAGACATATCCATCTCACATGTTCAAATCCCCCAAACTAAGCAAGGTTCCACCAACTCGTTTGATAATAAATCATCCCGAGCACCACCAATTCCATGGAAAAAGGTAAAGTCTGGGAAATTTCGGACAAGGTAAGAAGTGAATGGTTCTTACATCAACCAACATGCAATAAAAGGCCGCAAAGGTGTCTTTCAAAATCTATTCACATCTTAGACTGGATGCTTTTGTCTCTTGAGCTAAGCAAGTACAAAGAGAGAGAGAGGGAGAGTCGCGTTCTCTTCTGCAGGTTGAATCCGGTCGTCACTTACAGGGCTCAACAAACAAAGAAAGAAGATATCTTTACGATACTGCCATCCAGCATACTCATGTACATATATATATATATATATGTGTGATATGATTGTTTCAATTACAGTAGTGACCTTATCGCCACCCACCACAATAAACTATGTAGAGCTTGTTAGTGATATTTTGTTGCTATAGTTTGACCATGTTAATGTTATATATAATACATATGTATATATATATATGTATACTACTTATAGTCCCTCCATCTTCCATTTCCATTTCCCCAAACTGCTGATTTTTCGGCCAAAGATCTTTGTGCTTCATCTCGAACCCCCACCAACAAGACTCGACCACTCGGCAAAGATTGGATGAAATTCACCAAGGCCTGGGATCGTCGCAACGCCATTGTTTCAAACAAAAATAAGATCCGATGTTGCCAGATCATGTTGTTTGTTTGTTTGTTTGTTTGTTTGTTTGTTTGTTTGTTTGTTTGTTTGTTTGTTTGTTTGTTTGTTTGTTTGTTTGTTTGTTTGTTTGTTTGTTTGTTTGTTTGTTTGTTTGTTTGTTTGTTTGTTTGTTTGTTTGTTTGTTTGTTTGTTTGTTTGTTTGTTTGTTTGTTTGTTTGTTTGTTTGTTTGTTTGTTTGTTTGTTTGTTTGTTTGTTTGTTTGTTTGTTTGTTTGTTTATTCTTCCTCAGCCCAAAACATCATGAAATAAAAGTTCAAACTTTATCTAATTTTTCCTACTAAATATTCGTCCTCCCCAAAAGTTTCGTCAGGTTTGGCCATTGGCTGAGTCAGTGTTTGTCTCTGGATCCCCATGACTTGGGTCCAAAACTCCCCCCCCTGAAAATTTTCCCCCCCCCCCCCGCCGAAAAATGAATATGCCCTGAAAAGGGACCATTTTAAAAGGAAAATACATGTTCCAACCATCAATTTCCAGGGGATATGTTAGTTTTCAGGGGGGTATCCGTTGTTGTTTATTGCTGCTTGAATTTCACAGATGGGAACCCAAATGTTCAGGGATAAGACTCTGAAGATGCTGTGAAGTGAACATTCTCATCTGGAAGAAAAAATAAAATTGCAAGTGTTCTAAATTTGGGGTATGTTCAGGGAGGATCCCATCTGCTAGACCACTATATAAACCAGCTATATCAATTCAATATAACTGTATTATAACTATAACTCACCTCAATTTTGATAATTTTGATGCTTGTCTCCTCACTTGGGTTTCCACTTTTTCTTTGGATCATCTCCCCAAAAAATAGCAATCCAAGCTCCCTAAATGGATTGGTTTTTGAGGGAAACAAAAACAGTTTGCTACATCGAATCTCTCCATTTCTCCGAATCACCTTCTCCCCTTTAAAGCCTCACCTCCGAACCAGCCGCATGCGTATCGAAGTGATGGAAGCTCTCAAGAGAGCCAGCCTCACAAAATGCTCGATCCACAAAATTCAGGGTCCAGGGTCCGGAGTTGCCATCTGATAGGAACTGAACTTTTTAAGAGGAACGTTTGAAGTTTGAAACCAATTGTTTCGAGAAATATCTTAATTGAAATAAATTCCAAACTTGTGGGATTCAGCTATAGAGCTAAATATCTGGGAAAAGGTGCCATCAGGAACCCAGCGAAGAAGAGTGCCGAAAATGGATAATGACATCTGGTGTGTGGACCTAAAAAGAAAAGTCCCTAAAGAAAACCAGGGATTCTGACTAATTCTTGTAGGATCAAGCATCATGTAACCTTCATTTTTGATCATTTTGGGGGGGTCGAGAAATTTTCAGAGGCGCAAGTGAGCCCTTCCCAAAACGTCATGAACAGCCCTATGTATCCCTATGTGGTAGGATAATGCTTACCGCGTCTGCTTACGCAACGCTGTCACTACTGCAGTTTTTGCCTACGCGGGGCATATGTTGATTCCGATTCCCCTTGCAAAATTGGCTTACACAAGCTTCTGCGACTCAGGGTTTCGCTTGCGAAAGCCTCTTATGACACAACTCCTTCAACTCACATAAAGGGAGGTTTGAAAGATGCTCAAGCGTGTGTTTTTGAGTCCAAGTAGTATATTTCCCAAGGTTGACGCATTTCAACCTGTATACGAGGCGGGTTTTAGCTTAGCATCAGCATGTTTCATCCATACCGAAAAGAATTTGGCCCTCTGTGCCGAAAAAGATGTCAAACATAAGAGCTGCACCTGTGTGAAGAGCACCACATTCAGCCCACGACGCGCTTGGACATTGAAGTCTTCCTTCGTGCCCACAAACAACCCAGATAACCAGCGAACATTGGAGACCTACAGCGCTCATTATATTACCAATCCAAACTCTGAACTAACATGAGGGAAACCCCTCAAAATGACCATACATGTGTATTGTTTGGTCTCAAAAAATCCTACTTTAATAAAGCCTGACCTAAGGGAAAACAGCAATTCTTTCAAGTCAACAGCGTGCTCCTGATGGCCTACCCAACGCCATCCCAGGCTTTTGGGTGACCCACCCCCTTTCCAGCCTGTTTCGAGGTGCTTAGGTAGTTTCCACTTCCCATATCGAGTTGACTGGATTTGAGAACTATGACACTGTGAAGAGAGTTTCTAAGGAAATATCTGGTGATTGACTTTTAAACCATGAGATTGAAACCTCACACGCGCAAAAAACACAAAAAAACTCTACTCCAATGATCACAACCATCCTAGTGAAATCCTCTTTGACCCCTGTATCCTCCCTGACATCAACAAAAAAAGGCAGCTGCAAAAATTGCATCTCAAAATTAAAGGATCGTCTTCCAAGCATCAATTTCGCTACAGTTTGTATCTTAGTTTCGAGGCTAAGAATTCATCCGAGTATACAGAAACCAACCATTGCCCTTTTTTCCGTTGCTCCTGTCAGACATGAAATCCTTGCGAAACTATCCGCTCTCGGAATTTATGATCAAATGGTAAATGGATGGGCAGTAGTAGCTTAGCCCGTTGCTGGTTGAGTCTACCCATATCATCCAACAAAGGAATGTACCTAAATTTGGAGACCTAGTTGGCAATTTCAATCCAATACAAAAACTATGGTCAAATTGGAACATTGCCCAATTTTCAGGGTTGAAACCACCATCTATATAAATCTAAACACATACTTCGCCCATATCTACGGTAATTCTACTGTAAATGGCTGGGCTTTTTTGCAGCCAAGTCTCTCCATCCACCTTGAAGAAAGCAGTATCGCCATTGGTACTTAGTGTTGAAAAAACGTTGGGTCCACGTTGGAAAATTACAGCGTCCAGGGGAATCTATCCCTACATCAACTACAGTTTCGACCCGTTGTGTGCTTGGGGGTTGCGAGTTTGTAGGGTGTTTTTTCATTTGGGGAAATGGAAAGTAAAGCAGTTGCTGGATGTCCTAGGAAGTCAGTAAAAGGTTAGGATCAGTGGGTTGTAACCCCACTATACACCATGTATAGGAAGGTTATAACCCACTTAGTAACCATTGATCCTAACTTCCACCGGAACATCCAAGTAGGCTCCAATTGCCAATCTTTTTGGTGATTGAGCCCCAGTGGATTCACTCTGGCAAGTATTTCACGTGAGTATACTCATTGGTGACATGATCCACCGCATCACCATTTTGGCAGATCTTTATAAGTATGGTTCAATTAGGAAGCTTGTATTTAAAGTTATACATCCCAGAAAACTAACATATCCCCACCCAAGGCACTTTTGAGTCGATTACAGTAGTGTCTTTTTCCAAGGTGGGACATGTGATCGTTTCCTGGAGGGTATCCTTTTTTTAAAAAATACCTAAAATGAACATGGCTTCCTGTCTCCATGGCTGTGATTTCACCAAGTAGCTTCATAAATTGCTGCAGTTGGACCTCCATTTTTCATGTGGTACCTTCAAATCTTGCATATAGCTAAACTAGGAAACCTCCAAACACTGATCTTGGGATTCGTCATACAAAAGATCCAAACTGCATTTAACATGCCTCCGCGGGACTGGAAATTTTACGTTTGACATCATTTATTTTACCTGCGACCCAAAAGTATCCATAGCCAAATGGTCTAAATGGTATACGCTATAGGCAATTTTTGTCCAAGCCATGAAGCATCTGGGAGGTCAATATCAATTTTGATGTGGCCAGTTGAAGGTAGGAAAAAACCCCGATGTTTGCAGTGAGGTGAGATGTTCAGCTCCGGAAAAATTGGACTTTTTACATCCTGAAGGATGCAGTTTAGGCCACGGCCGATCGGTTCCAACAAGTCTTTTACAAAGGGGCAATGAGGTAGACGTTAGGAAGTAAATTTACTCCCCCGAAGACTAACAGCGAGTTTAGCCCGGAAAATTGATGGTTGGAATACTGCTTTCCTTTTGGGTGTCTGCCTACTTTCAGGGGATTTTGCTGTTCGTTTCAGGGAGGCTGAACCAAAACGACCCAGCAAAATTACAATCAATCATCTGAGTACACTGACTGTTAAACTGGGATTCATGAATGTGATCCAAATATCTGTGATCCAAATCTCAGACCCTTCGTCATTTCTGATCAAAAAAAAACAGTTGCGACTCAGGGCTCTGGAAGGTAGCTCACCAAGGGATTTGGGATGTTTTGTTTCCCCCCAACGGTTCGGGGTAGCGCGGGTAGAAATTCTTTCAGAAGGGTTTCTGGAGGTTTGCCAGGTTCATGTCTACCCCTTAAACCACATAAACCTCACAAACCCTGACACAAATTTTCCGTTCCCTAAGACAATTATGTAAACCTCCGATAGTTTTGTTCTTCCCGTAGATGTTAACCTTTTTGAAAATTGGTCATTTCCTAGACATCCAGTCATACCTCCTGAGAGGATGTTTTAGGTTGTTTAAAACCTATAGGATCCATGTATCATTATATACCTATACATTTACCATAAAAAATCAACCAAATCTAGGACAAAAAACATACATAAATACATGAATCCTATGGGTTTTGTAAGGTCCCAAAATTTCCCTCACCTCCGTTTCGGTGGAACCCCCTGAATTTGTCGGGATTGCCGCCAGGTCTCCTTGAAGTACTTCTCACTTCCAAATCGTATGTCACCGTGACCGTAGAGCCTCAGCTCTATGGGACCCAAAAAACTAACGGCTGGATACCCAAAATGATGCTTTGGAAAAGGTATATATATATATATATACATAACTCCCTTTGAACATGGCCTGGCAATTTTAGGCAATTTTTTGGTATATATGTTAGATTTCGAGGGTACAAATACTTTGGGTTCAACCCCCAGGATGTTAGTTTCAGGGGGCTTGTTGAATAGGGATCATTGTAAAATACTATGAAAATGAAATCCAATAAACAAACATGATCAGCTTGTCAAAAATGGGATCCCGAAAAATTTCTCGGGAAAAGGCTCACATTTAAACGGGCAGCCACCCTCAACTCAAAAGGAACTACTTACGGTAGGATCAACACCCCTGTGATGTGGAGATTGTATGGACTGTGCAATGGCCTATTGAGGGTCGCAGGCGACATCTCTGTTCTATCTATACGTAACTAAGCTTTCTTGAAAAACAAATCATTCTGAAAGCTGTGTTTGTACTTCTTCTTCGTGTCTTATCTAAGCTTGGCCCAAACACCCCCCAACAAACTCCAACAGGGAGGTGTTTTTAGGGGGTACCATGACAATTGCTTAGATCCGCTGGGCGCAGGTGAGCCCACAAAATGCACCATATAATTCTCCCACAGCATCCATTTATGGTCCACCTACATTTACCATAAACATCAATCAAATGCAGGTAAATGTATACCATACATGGATTCTATGGGATTACATGTACGGCGGTGGCTCAACATCAAAATATTACCCCCAAAATGACTGTCGATCTTTTAATAAAAATGACCAAAATCAGCTTTGTTTGTGGGCAAAGTATACTTTCATTTTCAGTCATAGCTACCAAGAACATAGCTAGCAATAACGTTATTGAAAAAGACCCCGAACCTACACTCCCTAAAACAAACAGTAAGCCCCTGAAAAATGGTGGTTGGGGAAACGATCCGTTTTTTTTTTAAATATATTTTCGGCCTCTTTTCACAGGCGAGATCCCGTTAGTTTTACAGGGTTTGAGAGGTTCTTGTCACTCTTAAACATCACAAACAAAAACAGGTGGATGTGAAAACATCATTTTTCAAGCCAAAAAAAGGTGATATAATGATATATTGAAAATTATTTATGTAAAGCTCTCCAAAACGGGACATGAAACTCGCAAATCCTGTTTTTGAAAGGCAACCTGCCAAGCATTCAGCGCCAAGAAACTGTATTCCGCCGATGCAACAGAGGCTGTCCCATCTGGAAAGGTCTGACAGCATACGAGACAACAATGGAAACCACAACTGAACGGTTCGCTGAAAGCCATAGCCATACCATCCATGTATGGTATATTTACCTACATTTGGTTGATTTTTACGGGAAATGCAGGGACATATACCATACATGAATCGTATGAGATAGGGGGCCTCCTTTGGAATTTCGGATCGATCTCGGAGGAATCATTGACTTTTTGCAGCCTTCCATGTTAAACCACTTTTGCGTGACACATGTAAATACCAACTGGAAAGTATAGCAGGTTTGATCCGCTGCAAACCCTCCAATATCAATGGATAAGAAATAACAACAAATACCACATCAGGGTTGTTGAATTTTCTTGCGTGCAGAGATCTTGCTTGTATCCGCCATGGAACATGGTACATGTATGTACATGTCAAATTGTTTTGTTTGTAAGTGTTGTTGTTGCTGTTGCTATTGCTGTTGTTGCTGTTGTTGCTGTTGTTGCTGTTGTTGTTGGTGTTGTTGTTGCTATTGCTGTTGTTGCTGTTGTTGCTGTTGTTGCTGCTGTTGTTGCTGTTGTTGCTGCTGTTGTTGCTGATGTTGCTGTTGTTGCTGTTGTTGTTGTTGCTGCTGTTCTTCTTGTTGTTGTTGTTGTTGTTGATGATGTTGTTGTTGTTGTTGTTGTTGTTGATGTTGTGTCAGAAATGTGCATACATTCTGCACGATTAACATGTCTACCATGGCATTTCTCATATAACCTAAGCCCTCATAGGCTCCTCTATCGCATTCATGGACGATCATACTGTCACCACCACCATCATCACGATCACCACCATCAACATAATCATCATTGTGGTCAATTTCACCAACATTATCAACACCACAGTAACGAACATGTTGCCCTTCATCCTCGTCCTCCTCACCATATTATGGTACATTTTTGGCTTAAACTTATGGTAAGAGTATGGACATATTCCACACATGCAGCCGAAATGATATATTCTTAACCAATTATGAGGCTTCCCAAAGCCATGGCACTCGGAAGAGAACAATCTTGATCTCTCCAGCTGGCCTCCCTATGAACTTGGGATGCTCAACTCATCCCAGGATGCCAGTGGCAACTGAAGGTTTAGGTAGAGATCCCCCGAGCCCACAAATGTAATGTCATCCTTGGTGGTTGTGATTGTTCCTGGGAGGGGAAGCATGCCAATGTAGTCTTAAAGATTACGTATTCATCATCTTTTTACTTTGACAAAAAAATCAGGTGTCCTTTTCATTATTGGCCAACACCGGAGATGTTGTTGGTGATTCTGTAATATTCTTATTGAATAAACATGAATAAACAAAAGGATCACACAAAAATTCACCAACAACCCAACAAACCCCGTGGAGGTCAACCGCCAACAACCACGGGGTGGTGGCAACAACCCACAGCATCTCATCAAATCTCCGAAAAAAAAACCCGCCTCTTCTGCCAAGGCGACGCCATCTTTGATTCCGATCAATGCATAAGAACCTCGATATACCAAGCCTCAGAGAGAGATTTTGTTTTTTCGTCGCCCGTTGAAATTCGTCAGGAAAAAATGGGCATCCGCAACATTATTTGAATTTGAAACAGCCTTAATGATGCGTAAAGCACGTCAAATGGTTTAAACACTTGGGGACCTACATGTTTCAAAACAAAACACTCAACTATCCTACCAAATCTGAATGTATCCCTTACATAGCTCTTATACCGTGATTTTCATGACTCAAATTGAAGTACCTCAAAGCCAAAAACTACGTACAGCATCCAACAAAAAAAACGAGGCACCACTTTTTAAAACCCAAACAAAAAAACATTTAAACATTTTGCAACCTTGTGATTGCCTTCACGTACCACAAGACAGATCCTGAATGGCAATTTCCGGGATAACCTGTGAGATTTCCATGGCTGGATACACAAAATTACCCAAACAAGTTGGGAGAGTTACGATTCGAAACCACCATGTTAATCCATTTTCATCCATCCCACACGCTCGTATTTTTACTGGAACACATCTCTTAATAAACATGTGTTCTTGCATCTAGATGACACATGAGGTTCTGCTTAACAGGAACAAAAAGACATCTGAAGTGAAAAGTACGGCACTTCAAATCCAAATTGTACACCTGAAAATTGGGGAAGATGGATCCTACTTTGATGAAACAATTTTACATGGCTCAACCACCTCCTGCTACGTGGGAAGAAACGACATGAAAAACGGTCATGGCGCACTTGCGGCTTGCGGACTCAAAAAAGTCTTCATTTTTAAAGATTTGTTTCCTCTACAAACGTCATTCAATCACACACCTGTAGCTACTTGCGGTGTTGGGCAGTTGTATGTGCGTCCGTGAGACCCTTCTTTTGAAACGATTGTACACAGTTCCCGGGTATAATTTGGACAAAAACATCATGACTTCAGGTGAACTTTTCATCTTGTTACTGTTCTAGAGACAAAACAGCAATCAACTAAAGAAAAAACAAGCAACGAAAGAACATGTTCCACAAAAAAAAGGAAAAACACCGACAATCAATATACCCCACGCACCCCAAAAAGAATCGATAAAACATAGTAACTCCCGATCTTTGTAGAGCCCAATAATTTCATTGCATCCACTGCTGCAGAGCTCATATTACCTTGGGCCAGAAAATCGAAGCCTTTTTTTCTTCCCTGTTTCCATGTCTGTGGCAAACGTCGCTAAAATAGCACCGGGAAAAAACGGGAATCCCGCAATTTTCCAGTGCAAAGCTTGGAAAACGACAGTCTTAGAATACAATCAACTGGCAGGTGAGACTTTTTTGATTTTCATCCAGCTTAGAAAAACTCTTATACAGTTGGATATGTTTTTTTGGGGGAAACATTTACCTTTACTTCTTGATTGCCATCGGTCAGCAAATGAAATGACCGGGTCTAAAAACCAAGCCCGATGGTTGGTCCCACCGCCTCAGAAAATTCAAAACAAAACCTTCCCCGCGTTGGAATAGACACACAATCCAATTGAAAAAAAAACACATCCTTGAAATAAAGAGGTGGTTCAAGGGTCAAAGGGGGAGTGTGTTCCAGGGGCATGTTTTTTTACATGTTCTTAGGAAACAGTGTGAATAAATACATACAGTACCTATCAGTACCTTATGAATTACACCTGCGGGGCAAAATAGATTCGGTACAACTCTCAGCTTGGATTTCATAGAAAGCACCGTCCAGGGACCCACACAAACCCCCATCCATGCGGAAAGGTTTGATGCCACATGCCCCCAGATCCGTCCATCTTGGCATAAATGCATTAATGATGAGTTCAGGGTGATAGGTAAAGCTCATTATGCTCCTGTGAACTATATCATATAACGTGGCAATGCAAAATGGACCTACTGAAGATGTATTTCCTATTGAAAATATGGATTTTTGTTTTTCATTGCTATGTATGTTTACCGGACTGTAAACAACTCAAGCATTGAAACCACAAATAAAATGTTTAGGATGTACTGATGTACCAGGAAATATCTTGAGTGCCAAAATACAAACAAAAGCTTCTCACTTTTCTCCAAACACCACTTGCTTCGAAGACATCATGTTACCCAAATGTCCATCTCAAAAGGCACAGCATCCACCAATTCATCAAATCTATCCAAACTACTCTGACTTCAGCCAACAAAAACAAACTCAGCACCAAAAACATGCCATCCCAAATGGAGAGGAGTCTTCCAACCATCATTTTTCAGGTGCCCTTATGTTTTTTTCAGTTGTTGTGAGGGTACCCTGCTTGAATATCTTGAATCTTGTCCCTTCCTTGCTTCACCCAGCTTCTTTGTGCTTCATCTCGCACGGCCACCAAAACAAGTGTGCCACTGGGCAGCGACTGCACAAAGCCTTCGAAGGCCTAGAGCTCATGGCAATTGCTGCAATTCGCAACGAGTACGAGGGACGTTTTTTCCCTAAAACTAACAGCAAGTTCGCCCCTAAAAATGATGCTTTCCAAGTCCGCTTCATCTCCAAACTTCCTGGTGGCACCCTGGTTCGGAAACTAAAACCCGGATTCGGAAATTAAAAACGCTTCTGAATCGCGCGTAGTTTCTGAATGGGGGTTTGATCAAACTTCGAGGGGGCCTCTAAGAACTCAGGTGCTATGTCTGTGAGTTTCAGGGACAGTATAATAGCCTAATAGCCTAATAATCACCCATTTACCAACAAATTGAGGATTTCAACCGACTTGGTATGTCATGTATACCTGTCTAGGTGGAACCTCTGAATGTCCTGTGTTCAAATCTGAAACTCCAAAAACGCACTTGATGCCAATTGTCGGGAATATTTTGGGAGGATATGCTGGATTTCCCAAAACATTTGGCATCGTTTTCAAACAAACATGTTACAAAACACATGGAAAATATGACTGATGAACCGATTCTTTGGTCAAATCATGAGTTAAACATTAATTGTCATCATCGCCTCAACCGACTTTTATTTTGTTCTAAACTCCCAAAAAGATCGCTCCAAATTACTCTATAACAATCAGGACTTTTGGAAATACTCTGCATGTCTCGAGTTGACGTAAATCACAAAATGGTAAATCAACGTAAACTATGTGAATCCCCCCAACAAAACGGAATCGGGTATGCTAAGCCCTTCTCTTGAAAACATCCACAATAAGGGTTCTAGAATTCTGTTCAGCTTCAATTTTGTGTTCCTAAATTATCTAATCAAGCCTCGACCGTGTGAATCGAACAATGACCCTAATTATATACCATTGATCCAAGAATCCTGGTTCATCAACGAACATTCCCATCATCACCTGATGCTAAGTTCCTATATAATATTTCTTCTTGGAACCGAACCAACATTCACTCTTGTTTTTTGAATTTCTTTGGGAAATTTGAACATGTTCATTGAACTTAATGACATTACTACCCTAGGGATCCTGGCTCACCTTCTAAAAAAAAAAATGTGTCACCTAAATACTTGGCGTTTCGTTTCGGTGATTGTACACCCCGGATCATCCTCTGACAAGGCGATTGGATTACCAGGGTTACCCTCCGTGAAAATGGGCCATCCCAAAAGGAAAAGACCGTATTCCAACCATCCCATTTCAGAGGCGAGCTGTTGGTTTCAGGTGCCGGGTAGGCAACAGCCCCATTAGGTGAAAAAAAACCATCCCAGTCTGCTACCCCTCGACAAATTCCGCCTCAGAGTCTCCTGCATGCGTATCAAAAACTTGAAATGTCTCCAAAAGACCTGCCTGATTTGAAGGGGATTTGGGGGGAGAAGTGGATGCTGGATTCTGTTTTTGTTGCTTGTTGCTGAAATTTTATGTATCAGTTATCTGCTTGTTGTTTGTGTTTTCTTGACTTTCCTGTTTGGTGCTGTTGGTTCTGTGCATGGTTATGCTTGTTTTTTTTTGTTTGTTGAGTTGTGGAAGGAAGGGGAGATATTCTGGCAGAAATTGGGAAAGGGAAGCTACAATATTTTTCGGGTGCATTTCATGCCACTAGTATCTTGTGCGTACTGACTGCATTCCTTTGCAACTTAGGTTTTACAGTAGTAGAACTTCCGGTTCCATGTGTGGGGATGTACCTATAAACAAGTTGTAACCACTTTGCAGGGGCTTTAAGAACGATTTTATACCATACATGATATTGCGTATAAGGGTTGAGTTTTGCAGTAACTGCGCGTGTTGTACCATCATATATATTTATAACTATATACATTCTATGTTTCCGAATTTCAATCATATCACCTAATATCACTTCCTAACTTGAAATGATTCAACAAGTCATCCAGATGTGATTTACTAAGATATTTTGGGGCCCCCTTTTTGTATCCTCAAAATTTATGGTGATTCATTTGTTTCACGGATTTTCGACAAAAAACAGTGTTTTGCCAATGGTTATTTTGTTTCAACTCAACATTACTCAAGTAATGGAAATTGGTGGAAGGGGCCCGGTGGTTTGGGATTCTTGGGAAACTCCTAAGTAACAATCCCTTTCATAAGGGGATCCCAAATTTTCAAACCACCAACCCAAACCACCAATTGACAATTAGCTGATCAACCACCCACGTTGAAAGATATAAACTTTGGGGTCCTGTTGTCCGACACTGGAAGCCAGTGGATCATGAAGGTTAATAAAGGGCCCCTACTAAAATAGTGATGACTCTGGTATTTCCCCAGTGGAACCAGGGCTTGTGCAAGACCTAAACTCGCTTCGACAAATAAAAATCGTTCAACAAATTTTCCACTAAATTCGGTTAGCGAGAATTCCATAAAAAAATGAAAACAGGACATCACTCATAGGCGTTTTAACCCCAAATACTCATTTATAAGGCCATTTACAGGGGCCCCATAACTGCGTTTGTAACTATATAGCACGGGCCCACCTTGTAGCCTGTCTCAAAATGTTCAAGTCGTCTCCAAGTTTTTTTTGCCGCGTAAGAATTTTTTGCGGGGTCCAAACGTTTCGATACACAACTTGTCAAATACACCAATGCATCTGTGTCTATTTTCAAAAGGTTCCTTCCCTGGGTTAAAAAAATACACAAAACATTTTCATCATTATCTTTACTACAACTTACAGTTTTCGTATAATTACCCCCCAAAAAAAAACGTCCCTACTTTCCTTTCCCCCCTCCATCATCTATCCTTCTTCACACCCCCCAAACCTCAGGAAACAAACAAAAAACATTTCCCTCCCCGAAAATTGACATGACATTGGAAAATCAATCGTGAATGAAGATGTATTTCCTATCTGAAAATGTTGATTTTCCAGCCAGTCATGTTAGTTTTCGGGAAGTTAAAACATCGAAAACAAAAAACACGTGCCACGTTACGGGGGAGATCACAGCCACATTCAGGCCACGAAGCGGCTTCAC
This sequence comes from Breviolum minutum Mf 1.05b.01, assembly GCA_000507305.1. Lineage (NCBI taxonomy): Eukaryota > Dinophyceae > Suessiales > Symbiodiniaceae > Breviolum > Breviolum minutum. The sequence goes on from DF240581.1 coordinate 107,230, forward strand.
CGTCAAATTCTGGCCTTGAACCTGAAGCTTTGGAACCCTTGCAGGGAAATGAACAAATATATGATATCCACCCCAAAAAATGATAAAAAATGGGACCATTTCAAAAGGAAATGAGAAATAACATCATTAGGGCGAAAATGACACAAATGAAATGGATGAAACAAAGAAAACCGCGTAGGAAGTTGCTCTTAAGAGGTGTGCTCGTGTTTGGCATGGAGAAAAACATCTTATTAAATAGGCCTTCCTTTTTTATTCAATGTGCCAAGTGCCAAAACAGAAAACAACATAAAGCATATTAGATTGTCCATGGTGATATCAGCCAATCTGAGCCCCCCAAAAAGTACAGCATCAAACCCGTTGATAAGGACTCCCTTCAAGCCAAAAGATCCTGTACTGAAGGGGGGCTTGATGATGGATTGCTTGTCTGTACTTTGCTTTTGCTTAGATAGTCCAAGCTGAAGCTGATAGTGGCCCTTCCGCGCGTTTTTGCTTCGCCTAAAAACACCTCACCCCACCCACCCACCACCACCACAAGCCACAAGCACAAGCACCACGACCACCAAAACCACCCCATATCCAAAAGGTCTCGGGATCGATTCCCCCTGGGTCCTCTCCAGTGCTGCTGTTCTTCTTGGCTGTTGGCTGTGAGCTGTTGGCTTCCTGCTGGTGCTGTGGTTGCTGTGGTTGCTGTTGTTGCTCTTGTTGCTGTTGTTGTTGCTGCCGTTGTTGCTGCTGTTGTTGCTGCTGTTGTTGCTGCTTTTGCTGTTGCTTTTGGTGGTGCTTCTCGCCATGCTGCTGGCAATGGGGTTTCTGCTTCTGGCGCTGGGGCTATAGAATGGTGCTGTTGTTACTGCAGTTGCCGCAGTTGCCGCTATTGCTGCTGCTCTTCTTGTTGTTGTTGTTGTTGTTGCTACTGTTGCTGTTGCTGTTGCTGTTGTTGTTGTTGTTGTTGTTGTTGTTGTTGTCGTTGTCGTTGTCGTTGTCGTTGTTGTTGTTGTTGTNTGTTGTTGTCGTCGTTGTGGTCGTTGTGGTTGTTGTGGTTGTTGTTGTTGTTGTTGTTGTTGTTGTTGTTGTTGTTGTTGTTGTTGTTGTAGTTGTCGTCGTTGTGGTCGTTGTGGTTGTTGTTGTTGTTGTTGTTGTTGTTCTTGTTGTTGTTGTTGTTGTCGTTGTGTTGTCGTTGTTGTTGTCGTTGTTGTTGTTGTTGTCGTCGTCGTTGTTGTTGTTGTTGTTGTTGCTGTTGTCGTTGCTGTTGTCGTTGCTGTTGTTGCTGTTGCTTTTGGTGGTGCTTCTCGCCATGCTGCTGGCAATGGGATTTCTGCCTCTGGCGCTAGGGCTTTAGAATGGTGCTGTTGTTGCTGCTGCTGGAAAGGCCGGCGGGATTAGCCGGAGGCTGATAAGTAATGCTTAAACTCGACGTTTTCAACTGAATATGCGTCATCCCCGGAAAATTTAAAGGTTGGCCATTGGCTAAGTGGGTAAGCCCTACAAAGCAAGGGTCGCAAATATGTCAATTTGAACCTATACATCTATATGTATATATATACACACATTTATATCATATAATCTATATATATATAATATAGATTCAACATACAGTATTAGACACGTATATAAAATCAAAAGACCCCTAATAAGCAGTTTTTGTTAGCACCCATCTCAACCCTACAAGTCCAAGAACTTGCACAAATAAACAGTGGCTTCTGTGAAGGTGGATTTGTTTGGACTTCCACCCACCTAAAAAATTCGCACCCCATCCTAGATTTGCTTGCCCAATTTCAGCTTGCAAGGATTCAAAATCTAACATACTTCAGCGGTGTATTTTTCGAGCAGAAAGCAGAAAGTGTGCTTTCGTGAATCTACAGTCAACCATTAAGACTTTAAACAGAACCCTCCAAAACGTGAGTCTGCCGTGAATCTGTATAGGGCCCGACTTTTCCAGGACTGATGTAATTGTAGCATGCATAACATGGATACTGACCAGTGATCCTAAATTCCAACGTAGCATCCTCGCTACTCAACCACCAACATCCACCAACTATGTTTCAACTACAAAAATGGTTTCACTATTTACCTAGACGTCACTATGCATGGAAAAAAAAACATACCCCAGAAAAAAATCAAGTCATGCCCAGCAAAAAAAATCATGCCCGGCAAAGAAATAATGGCTAGTCAACCTACATAACCCCCGCCCTAACTAACCCCCGCCCAAAGAAAAAAAATAGCCGGCCTTATATGATCAGGGCTACCATTTCCTTTCCCTTGTTACAAGGACCCCTTTATAACAAAAAAAGATCATCGGAAAACCCCCCGGTGGCCTGGAAGATGACGTGATTTCCATTGCTTCTGGAGCTGCTTATGACCGTTATGGGAAAGGTGATTTTATCGCCTCGGGTAAGCGACGGATCTTACCTGTGCCACCTAAAGGATGTGTGCCACCTTGATGTGTGTGAGGACCACATCATGACTTATGACTACTGGTTTTTAAAAAACAGGCCTGAACAAAAACAGCACATTAAGATACATTTTGGCCTCCAACCAGTCACCTTATTAAACCAAAAAACAACCACAAAACCCAGATATGGGACTGAAATATTTACCTAGATTTGACTTAAATCTATGGTAAATGCATATAGGTAAATATTCCAGTCCCATGGAGCACGTAAATGTGGGTTATGGCTGGTCAACCCGTGCCCCACTAACGTACCCCCTGCAGAAAAAAGGATTTATTAAGGCCTTATTGAGGGAAACCAATGGTTAATATGCACTTGATAAGGCCTTATTTCTGGGCCAGTTCGTTCAGGACGGGTAGGTTGACCTGCCGTTAAACCAGAGTCTTTTAGTGCACAAGATTGGATGATATATCCCACACAGAAAGATTTTTCAAATGTCAATTGGCTGAAGCCTTCAGCCTTCCGAGTTGGGAATGGCCAGTGTGCCAGAATCATCTGTGATTACACAGTTGGAAGCGTATGCCGTCTGTCTAAAGGAAACCTGGAAGAAGAATTCTATGGCACCTCTCAGCCGAAACCCAAAAGGAAACTCATCTTCCAACCCGGGCTTTTCAGGTGTAATCTTAATTCCAGGGATGGTACATGTTTTTTTTTCCAACAATTGGGTGCGACGGTGTGACCTTAATTTTTACAAAGGTTCAACTGTGACCTTCCCACTGGGTCGCCGTAGCATTACCATTTTGCTGTCATGGTTGCTGAGTGTTGCAAAAGGACAAACCATATCCCAATAGAATCCACTCCCATATTTTCCGTGGACTGGAATATTTACCTGCTTGGATGGCTTAAACTTATGGTAAATCTATGGAAATGTTCCAGTCCCATGGAGCATTTGGGAATAGAAATGGTGCATTTACCAGCAAACAGATTAGAGTTTAGGGGCCTAATTGCAGTCTGAGCAAATCATCTAAGTGAGAAACGCGGGCATAAATTCTCAAGATAAACGCACATAGGGCAGAAGATGTTGGGAAGTGTTGTATGTACTTGTCCTTCAGCCATGCCTTCGCAGCTGAGAACAAAAACAATCATGTTACTGTTTGTCATTTCTCGATCCATCCATTTTTTATCAAACGTTTGTTGAAGTCAGTCCCTGTTCCTCAAAAATCATGGTTTTAGCAATGGCAAACAAACACCCTGTTTTTTCTGTTTTTTTTCAGAAATAATGTTAGTTGCGATTTCCCATGGAACTCTTCAACATGAGGATGGCGAGTAAAAAATCACTATACCAGAGAAGATCTTAGACCCATCCGAGAACATGATAACCTTCTTCTCACAATCATGGTAATGGAAAATGGGTCCCTCCAAGATAAGTTTCCAGTAAGTAGGGTAATTGTCCCCGTTCCATGATTATGAGAGAAAAGGGCGACGCCTTCTTCCAATCTGAGTAACTGTAAGTAGCAGAAGCAACGGCTACCGTACCATCTGGAAAGGTCTCAAGACAGGCCACCGAAGGACATTGGAATGCATGGTCTGAGGAACATGCTTGTACTTAAAACATATCCTAGTTCAACATTTGATTCACAGTAGGAAGCTGGGGCAGCTCCAAGTCGTTCAAAGAAAAGGTACCAACCCTGTGGGGATGTTCCTACCGCAGTGAAGCAACGGCTTTTGGTAGGTTCTTAGCATGTGATACTTTTCACCTCTGTCCGTTATGGTCATGGCGTCATGGTTGGCTTCATAGGGGATACTATGAGGGGACTGCATCCACGTCCTCCCATGTGGGAAGAGGGACCCACAGTGATGGCCGAGGGATGGATGATGGAATGGTGGATGATGGATAGATCATGGGGGATGATGGTAGCTGCATCCTCCTTCCCCTTGTGGGAGGTAGTTGGGTTGCCAAACCATCCCGCGAGCCGTAGGCCGGGAACATAATTATATATACTACGTATATATGATATATGTGTTAATGCCACAGTGCCATTCACCTTTCAGGTCATTCGAATCTCTCAGGCACTTTCGGTCCGAGGTGGGCAGTGAAAAGGCCGACTGCTTTGCATCAGGAGATGCACCATTGGGGTTTTTAGATTGGTAGCGGAGCCTAACAGGGCTCAGATCCACCAGGGTGTGGATTGGACACAGTGCCATGGCGGCAGCATCCTCATCGGACACACAGGGTGGTGTCAAGACTTTCGATGGGGAAGATGAAGACGGAAAAACCTACAAAAGGTGGAGAACGTGGGTGAGCAACAAGTTGCTCACCATCAAAGACAAAGTCAGTGAGGAAGCACGTGGAGCGTACGTGTATACGCTTCTTGCTGGCAAGGCCCTTGAAGCAGTAGAACATCTGGAACCACAGGAGTACCACAAAAAGCAAGGCGAAGATGTGATATTTCGCATCCTTGATCAGAGGTTTCCCCAGAAGGATAAGACAGCAGAACTGGGAGAAACTTTGACCGACATCTTCCAACTTCGAGCATGAGAAGGTGAAGGAGTCAAGGCCTGGATTGCACGGGCTACGGAGGCCTTCGAGAAGTGTTCGAGGAAGTCACAAGTGAAATTCCCCGAAGAGTCTCAGGGATGGGTGCTTTTGCATCGCAGTGGCTTCACGGAAGAGCAGAAGGCGGTGATTCTGGCCAGGTCATTGGGTGACCTGAAGCGTGAGGAGATTGCGAAGGCGATCAGGTCATGCTACCCGGAGTACACCGTGAAGAAGAAGACTATGGGTGCAGCCATCATCGAGAAGGAGAACATCGAGGCTGACGATGATGCAGAGTCAGCTGACGACTTCCAGGACGTGGAACAGTTCTTGGCTGAGCACTATCACGCCGAACCCGGCGATCAGGAAGTATATGAAGAAGATGAAGTGGCTGAAGTTCTGTCAGTCTCTTGGAAAGAGGAGAGGGCAGAGCTAGCAAAGCTCAAGAAAGGTCGTCAGTTCCACTCGATGAAGGACAGCCGTCGATCATTCAGAGTGGAGATCGATGAGATCAAGAGAAAAACTCGATGCCATCGCTGTAACCAGATCGGTCACTGGTCCAGAGAGTGCACTATGAAGAGAGCTGATGGTAAAGGCTTTGGGAAGAAGGTCTAGCGGCAAAGGTGAACAAGGAGAGACGGGAGCAGCCTACGTCGAGAGTGAAGGCAATCATCGTCATGAGACCTTCATAGCGATGGTGGCTGCAGAGACTTCCTTACTGGAGAGACTTCGTCAAAGGCGTGATGGCCAACAACATCCTCTTCCAGAAGAACAGTTGCTGGTGTCGTCCCCGCGTTTCGGGGTGGTGGACTCTGGATGTGGAAGGTCCATCATCGGAGCAGAAACTCTGAAGGAATTCAACAACCTTTGGAGAAGCAAAGGCGTAGAGGTTCCATCTCCCTACAATGAGACCAATCAATTCCGTTATGGAAACGGACATCATGAAGTGTCCACTCAGGCAGCTGACCTACCAGTGACTCTAGCAGGAAAGAAAGGAAAAATCAGAGCAGCCATCGTCAAAGAAAAGGCTCCACTGTTGATATCTCGCAAGGCTCTCAGAACATTGCAGGCAACCATCAACTTTGTGGAGGACAAGATGACTTTGTTTGATGATCGCAGTGTGATCAAACTGCACACCAACAGTGCGGGTCAATACACGGTGAATGTCATGGACGAGGGCGAAGTGAACGACGAAGAGTTTGAGGAGGTGATGGTTGCTGGAGCAGAGCAAGCATCAGCACAAGCCCTGGAGCTCCAATATGCCTTATCTAGTACATGTATTATTTAAGCAATATTATTTAAGCAATGTTGATGCCCAAAATCAAAGCTTATTTAAGCAATGTAATTTAAGCAATGTAAAAAATTCAAAATCAGGAAACATTTCCAAATCAGGAAATGAAGTTCTACAAAAACTTTGAGTTTGACAAAATCATATTTGATACAAAAAATTATCAAT
>DF240582.1:1547-62274 GCA_000507305.1 Breviolum minutum Mf 1.05b.01
GTTAGATCACCAAAAACTTCACTTCTCATTCCTGAGATTTTTGATCTGGAAGGTCCTTTCTTTTCCTTCTGACAAGTATCACATTGCTTCACGATCAGATCGTACTTGGCATAAATATCTTCAGGAATTTTCAAGGCTGAAGTTCTTTTCCTAAATTGTTCCGTTGACATATGATAGTGTTTCAAATGCAACTTATACAACTCCACTGGACTGCAGACGGCATGCCTACAAACAAGTAGCGCGTGAAAATGTTCGAGGGAATTGAGTTATAGAATGGCTGCGGAAAAACTTAGCATCAGTCTCTGCCCCTAATAGCTTGCTCATGACATGGCCTGGCGTGAGGCCCTGACAGGCCTGCCACCCCTGCCAACCCCGATGTCAGGAAAAGCCGGCGAAACATTTAATGTGTGAGGATTAAAGAAACCTTGCCACCCCAAAGAAATGCTGTGAGGCTGACAAAACCTGCCACATTGATTCATGTGAATCTTAAAAGCCATGCCATCCCGTGTGAGGACCAAAATAGGCCTGCCACTCACAACTAGAAACACATGCAGAAACGCCTTTTTTTCTCCTTTTTCAAAAAACGTGCTGTAGGCATCGAAGCCGCCGCTCAAGCCGCTGCCGTTGCAGGTCCAGTGCCAGGTCTGGAGCCATCTCCTTGATCATGCCAATCATGGCTATGCAAATCCTGCCAGTCTTGCCAATCGTTTTGCTGATTCCAGGACCAATCCCAATCCTTCCAATTCTCTTCATCTTCCTCGTCATTTTCTCCGTCAGAATCCTCCCAGGCCCAGTCATCACCATACCAGGAAGGTCGCGCCTTCCACCCATGCCACGACCTGCTTCTCCCCCACTGCTGCGCTGACCAAGCTTTTTCTTGTCGCCTTTGCTCTTTGAGAGCCCGGTTGCGGAGAAACCAAGCCACCCGACGCGGATCCACGGACCTTTTCTCACTCCGGTATGATGAACGCTTGCCACCACCATTGGCCCGGGCCCGGGCAGTTGGAAAGCCATCATTCCTCAGCGTCTCCATGATTTGACGGACAAGGTGAACTTCTCCTTCCTGAACAGGGACATGCTCCACCGGCTGTTGGGGCGCAAGCGGCCTTGCTTGCTGCTGTGCGATCTGGCCACAAGGATTAAACCATGCTTGCGAAGAAGAAGCTGCTGTCGGGCAATAAGCAGAGTTTTGGGCTGCCATTTGTTGCAGCGCTGCATGATGCATGGCAGCTTGTTGCTGTGCTGCAGCTTGCTGCTGCATTGCGGCCTGCTGTTGTGCAGCAGCTTGCTGTGCAGCGGCTTGCTGTGCAGCGGCTTGCTGTGCAGCAGCTGCAGCAGCTGCTTGCTGCCATTGCTGCTCCTGCAGCTGTTGCCATTGCTGCTGGCTAGGCGTCTGTTGCCATTGCCCGTATGCAGTGGCTTGCTGCCATTAGCTGCTTGGCCACCTCCACAACCAGCAGCAGTAGCAGTAGCATCTCATTGTTGTCCAGCAAGCTTCTTCAGCACCTCCTCAGCCAGGCGCTGCCATTTGTCCATTGATGGCTGCAGTCAGGCGCTCATTAGGAACACCACCAGACGCGGCAGCATCCAAGGGGTCCATCGACGAGGATGACCATGCCGCCTCCTCACCAGGTTAGATTTCAAGGCCAGAACTTATGAGTTTCTGTTTTTGTTAACAACTCAACTTAAAACTCAGAAATAGTTTAGGAGCGTCCTGGAGCACCATCCAAGTCAGCACATGCCAAACAACAACTGTCATGGCTTGGACTCAGTGTTTCGTAACGGGCGTGAGCTTCAAAACAGCTACCGACATGCAGAGAGTGAGGACCTTCGCATGCAACATCACTGCTTTCCACAGATCCTGCCACGAAACACGGTGTAAGGAACAATCATCCTGCCACCTGTTTGGTGTGAGGAGATTCTAGCTCCTGCCACCAGTGTGAGGATATTCTAGTTCCTGCCACCTGCTTCAATAAAACAAAGCATCTTGCCACCTGTTTGTGTGAGGAGCTTCTAGCTCCTGCCACCAGTGTGAGGATATTCTAGTCCCTGCCACCTCCTTCAATAAAGTAATCAGTTAAATTTTATCGTTAAAATTTGCCACCTGCTTCAACCTAGACCAGGGCCATTGCTTGCGAGGTGAGATGAAGTAATGTGGTTGGTTGTGAGGTGATGTGGGGTGAGCTACTGTGGTCAACAATCAGCGCAGAAACCCTTGCTAAAGTCACCCCAGTGGTTCGACAGTCGGTGGGGAGGAAGAGGCACTGGATGATGGCTATGACGTTGGTGAGGAAGGACACTCGCACTCGACCGATGAGTTTTGAGATAGGGCCGCAGGAAGAGTGTGACGAGGTCCCAGACTCTACACCGTTGTTGCATTTTGTTCCGACGGAGCTGCGACCATACCTGGTGGAGGTGAATCCATCACTTGTGCCTTGGAGGAACAAGACATCCCTTGTGGTTCATCTGGCAGAAGATGATGACGAGAAGCTTTGTGTGGTAGACAGCTGGGAGCGTCATATGTGATGCTGGCCACGATCTATGAAGATTCATGCAGATGCAAGATGTGCTTCGCCAACCAGAATGCTGGTAAGGTGATGTTAAATCGCGGTGGGAATGCCCGCCCTGATGATGTACGAGCCTGGCTGAATGCAGTCGGGTCATTGATGTGCACTTGGTCAGTGCTAAAAAATGCTCATGTGTGTCGTGTCGTTATGTTCGACATCATTGAGACTGAATGCAGTCGATGAAGTTTTTTTACACACAATGTTATGAGGCTGACATGTCATCCTTCATTCCATGGCATGAGATGTTCATGACTTTGCATGCAGATGTTGCAAGAAGTGTCCTTTGTCAAGTTTTTTGTTTTGCGCGGCATGCTTGCAATGTGATGTTGAATGCATCACCGATGGATCGAAGGACACAAGAAGATGTTTGAGCAAATGCATTTTTGACATGTCGTTTTGGAAGTTGCTTAGGATTTGATTAAACACAAGCACGCACCCCACCAAGTCCTCAGAATCACTGCGTTTTTGCCTTTTTCTGGGTACTTGCTGGGGTCTGTTTCGGTTGTTCTAAGATGCCTTCTCTGTTTCGATAAGACGTTGAGTTTTATCCTTCCCGTAGTAGGTCGCTTGCCATGTCTCAATACGCAGACTCGAGGGCTAGCTTTCAACACCGTGCCTATGAGATTGGGCTCCAAGAGAATCAGGTGGGTGCGTTGAGTGATCACGATTTGGTCACATACAACAAACTTGCATATGCGGTGTGTGGGCAACCTGGTCAGATCGATGAAGCAAGATTTCAAAATGTCATCACAAATGTTTTTCATGGCATTGTATCTCTTGGAGTCGAAGCATCAATGCGTCAGTTGTGCTATGAATCAATCACAATTGCCATAGCGGCAATCAAGCAGAGGGTGGAACCAAAGGATGACAAGGTGCTGCCTCCCCAAGAGCGCGATGAGCGAACTCGTCGAGTTGCGGGCTCAATTACAGGGTTTGAGGTCAAAGGTGACCTGGAGCCTGCACACTGTGTCGTTGATGCTTACATTAGTATGTTGGAAGGTTGCAGCTTGAAGATACTTCCGATATCAAAGTGCATTTCCCGAGAGCAGGAACTCAATCATGCTAAGGTCGACAAGTCCATTGTTACAATTGAAAATCATCAGCTTCAGGTGAAACCCAAGGAGATTGAGGCATATGCTGATTTGTCGACTGAATTGCGAGTCCAACATGCCTTCACTCGTCGGGGCCTTGCGCTTGAGATGGCCAATTTGATGACATACAGTGTACATGAAAAGATCACAAGAAGTTTCATGTCGTACTTGACACAGTCAGTTCCTTCAGCTTTTCAACGTCCTGACATTTCTGCGATTTTGAGGGCGGACAGGGAACTGTGGACCAGGGCAGCAGACGAGTGCCGATTAAATCTGAAGGTGGGGCCAGATGGTAAGCTGCCACTTGATGAGGCCATGTTAAAGTTGTATCAAACTGCACCAGTGCTGTTCTTTCTGCTACCCTTGCCGAAATCTGGCAAACGAGCACGAGATGAAGATGGAGACAAAGTGAAATCTCAGCCGAGCCGCGATGATGATCGTGATCGAACTCCCAAGAATCCCAAGAAGAAGGTTCGTGTTCGTGCAAAAGTGCCGGAGGGCTTGCATGGATACAGTGGCCTCAATAAGCAGAAGAAACGTGTTTGTTACAACTACAACTTACCTCATGGATGTCAAAATACAACGAAGAAAGATGGAAAGTTTGATGCTTGCAACAAAGGCATCCATCAGTGTATGAAGTGCCATGAAGCGCATTCCTTGTGCAATCACAAGTGACAAACTCTGCACAACAAAGAGGCAAACAAAGTGAGCTATGCCGCCTCTCACTATGTCTGTGTCGAAGTGTTTTGCGGAAAGGCAAATTTATCCAAGTTTTTGCGGCGACTCAATTTTCAGGTCTTCTCTGTCGATCATAAAAACAGAGGGGTCAAGGGGACTCCAATTCTCCAGATCGACATCAACATTGCTGATCAAAGATTGCTGTTGGAGGAGCTACTAATTATTGCAAGATCGAATTCTATATGTGCATTTTGCACCGCCATGTGGAACATGTTCAGCTGCCAGAAGCATTCGATTGTCCCGTAAACGTCATGGACCTCCTCCATTGCGTTCATTGGTGAAACCCATGGGGCTGGATAATTTGACGCCCATTCAGAAGGTGAGGGTGCAATTGGCTAACCAACTTTACCAGTGGACTGTCAATATCATTTTAAGGCTCGAACGCAACAACGTAATGTGGACAGTGGAAAATCCATCATCATCACTGATGTGGATAACCAATCCTTTCCAACATCTTATGCAAGCTTGCCGCAACCTCTGTGCTGTGAGTTTCCATACATGTATGTATGATGCTCCCCGCAAGAAAACTACTGCACTTTGGGGCAACTTCGAAGAGTTGAAGCTTCTTGCAAGAACATGTGATGGCAAACACACGCATTTACCATGGGGAGTCACTCACCAGCATGGCAAGCCGGAGTTTGCAACAGCGGAAGAGTGTGCTTACAATGATGTTTTATCAGCCGCTTGGGCGTCAGTGGTGTGGCTGCATGCTCAGACACGGGATTAAAAATGATGCCTCTACGTTTGATGAAGTTGAGCTTGCAACTAAGCAAACACAAGTAACCAACAAAGCAATGTCAGGTTTGCTGCCACGTGGTCGACATATTTTGCCATTGATACCTTGATTTCATGCAACCACAGGTTTTCAATATTTCCAAATGCAAGCATCTCCAAAACTTGGTTCCCGGGACCCGCTTGCCGGATTCATTTGGACTGCCGTTGGGATCCAAGTTACTATGTTATGTGCTGGAAATTTCAAATGGGGATCGTGTGGGAGCACATATTTTAGACAAGAACACAGTGAAAGAGCCTGACCTTTCTACAACACCTTTGCCTGTGAAGGACTGCAATGGGTTGTGCAACTCTGCCAAGGTTGGCATACCTGGAATTTCTTCGCAAGGCCATCAAACTACATACAGCACCCTACTTTGCAGAGTGGGTTGATGAGTGGAGCCATGTTGGAAGCCTTCGAAGACAATGGTGATTCCTTGCAGTTGCGGAAAATGAGGTTGAAGAGTTTTGCTGCCATGCTAGTGTTGGTTAAGAAGCTGGAGGATGAGGAGATCAAGCAACATAGTGCTATGCCTCAGCATTTGCAGATGGTGCTACGGGGTAAGAGAACCTTGCTGTTTGAGCAGTTGTTGCAACAAATCTCCTATCCAGATGTTTCCGTGGCCAGTGAGATGAGGCGTGGATTTCCGCTTTATGGTTGGCTGCCGGTGTCAAATGTTTTTCCTAGCAGTGTGAGGGCGCCAGTTATACATACATCATCATTGGAGACCATGGCACCTATTTTCTCTAGGCGGACTTTGGCTACAGTCAAGAGTAGCGGCGATGCTGATCAAGATACCGCCTTGTGGGAAGCTACCATGCAAGAAGTGGAAGCTGGATATCTTGAGGGGCCCTATATGATGTTTCGCTTCTGCCTGAAGGTAGCATTATCTCCCCTAGGTTCGGCTTGGCTCAGAAGAACAAGTTGCGACCAATTGACAACATGTCGGCTTCTGGCATCAATGCTGCTGTGGGCCTGCCAGAGAAGCTGCAAGTGGAAGGTGTCGATGAAGCCGTTGCAGTTATTCGTGCCTGGATGATGCATTCAGGTGGAGGCTGTGATTTGCTGGGCAAGACCTATGATCTGCGGAAAGCCTACAGACAGATTGGGATAGCGGAATCTCAACTTCATGCAGCCTGGATTGCAGTGTGGGGCCCAGAGGAATCATGTCGGAAGGCCTTTGCTATGAAGTCGATGCCCTTTGGGGCAACGGCGTCGGTTCAAGCCTTTTTGCGATTGTCAATTGCGCTGAAAACGTTGGGAACCATTTTGTTCCGCTTCGTGTGGACATCATATTATGATGACTTCATTGCGATTTGCCGCAAAGGTGATCAGGACAACACGGATCGCTTGGTGAGACAATTTTTCTCGGTGCTTGGCTGGGAGCTGTCGTCGGATGCTGACAAGGACAAACCGTTTTCCTCTACCTTTTCAGCATTGGGCGTGAAATTTGATTTGACGGCTTGTGTTGAGGGCAAGCTCCGAATTTGCAACACTGATAGTCGGCGTGAAGAGTTGTCTTCTCGTATTGATGGCATTCTGGAATCTCAGCGCTTGAGCGTCGTCGAAGCTACGAGCTTGAGGTCTAGGCTGCTGTTTGCAGATCCGCAAGTTTTTGGCCGGATGGCTAAGCAGTCGCTTAAGATAGTGCTGTGGGCTTAGGGCTATCAGATATGGAACCTCTTACACCTGAGGTGGTCCGAAGCTTGACGTGGTTGCGTGATCGCATATTGCAGGGCCCTCCTCGAGAGATTGATACAGCTCAGCGCCCCACCATGCATTTGTTTCTTGATGGCGCATGTACACCGAAGAGTGAGCATGATGTGTGGTCAGGAACTTCTATTGGCGGGGTGCTATGTGACAATGATGGCAACATTTTGCGATCCTTTGGTGAAGTGCTCCCAGATGTTATCACCAGATGCTGGAGCGAGGGCAGTCGTGAGCAGTTGGTTTACGAAGCAGAAGTCCTTCCTTATGCGGTGGCCTTGCATGTGTGGAGACGATATCTTGAGGGGTGTTGCCTTTTTGTTTACATTGACAATGAAGCGTCTAGGTTCTCGTGGATTGCAGGCACTGCAGATCGTGAGATTGTTCAAAGCATGATTCATCATACACTTTGTTTGGAGAGTGATTTGGGCATCTATCCATACTTCAACAGGGTACCTAGTCATTCAAACTTGGCAGATGACCCATCCCGTGGAGGGTTCGAATTCTTGACGTCCCTTGGGGGTGTAAGAGATGATGTATCTCACGATGTTTTGTTGCAGCTGTCTCGATCGAACGGCATGGTGGCTGATGTGCCATGAGAAATGGTCATGGGGTGTTGGGCTATGGCACAATGCATCTGCCCCATTTTCTGAAACAAAAAAAGGTGCGAGTGGTGTCACTCTCTTGTTGCTTGTGTTTGTGAATGTTCCGATTGCGTGATACCTTTTGTGTATATACATTTGTGTATATATATAATGGCTTCGCGAGTTGCGTGCGGTTGTGTATATATATTTATTTATACGCTGGTTATAGGCATTGGCGCATCTATTTGAGATATGTCTCTTTTCTTTACTGGCTTGGTTCGCGTTCGGCTTGAAGAAGGATCTGATGCATAACTCTCTCTCTCTGTGTTATCTGTCTGTGTTTCTTCATAGTATAGACGTTGATATCATTTTGTTGTGGTCAGGGATTGCTGGTCAGCTAGTATTTACTAAGAGTTGCTGTTAATTCACTGTTCATTTGGTTGTCAATTAAATTCTGTTATATATAAGACATTAACACAGCACTTTGGGCTTTCGGGATATCCGGCATCTAGTGTTTTTGTGGACTGATGGTTTTCTAGCGATGGAAACCATGCTATAATGTTTAATCTTCATTTTTCAGACCGTGCTATGTATGTTCATTTTCTGGAAGACACCCACAAAGAATGCGGTGAGAAAACATGTCTTTAAACGTTTTTGAAAAACAACCCAATTTTAGCCTGCATATTGATTTGTTTCTGCTTTTTTGGTCTTCGGTGCACCAAAAACATGTCTATATCGTCTATACTTGAAAGAGTGCCCGGCAAAGCGAGCAGGTGTTCCAGCAACAAAGCCATCCAAATTCAACATCATCAAAAAATCATGAACACCATGATTGTTTCACAAAAAACATATGTGGAAACAACCCAACTAGTCAACATCATGTTGTCTAGTAGCCACCAACCCGATTGCAGGATTGTTTTTTGGATGTGCATCTGTGTATGTGTATGCTTTGTGCGCGCACCATCTCTCTCCAAACGCCATGTTCCCATGAAGGCACATGTTGCATTGAATCAGAGAAGCTTTTCTGTCATGTGACAGCTAGCTGTTGCAGTTTCAGACAAGTTGTTATAGCCTTTCGAGTTATTACGGAAGAAGCCACAATATCTCGAACACCCCTGTGTAACTATGGTCTCGGAGCCTGCTGGAACAACGACAGGTATGATCTTTGTGAACGGATGTTTGTTCCATAGCGTTTGCAAATCCCAAGCTACAATAACTTTATCCTCCTGTGAAGCTGAACTGGATGCTGCAGATTCCACAATGATTGAGTCCATTTAACTTTACCAGCTGATTCGGTGTTTGATGAATTACGAGACAGCTGTGAGGCAAAGTTTGTTCTTGGACTCGACTTCAGCAAAGATTGTGGTTCAGAGATCTGGAGTTGGAAGATTGAAGCATGTGAGCATCAAGTGCATGTTCTTGCAGCAACTTCTACGTCAGAAAGTTTTCAGTATTCATAAAAAGTGCCAACGAGGACTAATCCTGCTGATCTCAACATAAAGAAGATATCTCTTGAGAGAAGAAGTCTTTCGGCCGTTCTGGCTGGACTATTTGCTCAGGCTTCAACAGCTCAAGAAGATATGGAGAAATTCAATATTCGATCATCCCAGACAGGTGTTACAACAAACTTAGTGCAAGCAATGCAGGTTTTAGCTGTTACCCTTCTTCATGGGTGTTGTCCCGCGAAAGGCAATGAACTACTTGGAGTTCGAGCTCTTCACCCAGAATTTGGTGGCAGCTTCAACGTGCAGCGTGTGTCCTGGTCAAAGGTTGGGACCGGAGCGTGGTACAACAGAAGGTCTACACAGGAAGCTTGTGCTCAAGTTCCTGCTTGGATGGGCGGACAACTTGCTAAGTAGTTAGTGGACTTAGCAGACTTAGCTATCTATGTTAGCATACATAGCTATCTTAGTTACTAAGTAGGTTTGGGCCTACTTAGGGTGAACTTAGCGTAAGTAGGCTAAGTAGGATGGGCGCACTTAGGTCTACTTACTAAGTAGGTTGGGGCCTACTGACTAAGTAGGCCGGGGCCTCGTTTCTCAGTAGGTTTTTCCTTTTTATTTTTTCGTTTGGGCTAGTGTTACGTTGTGAAAACTCAGACAGCTGCATGTGCATGTATCTGACATCACCAAAGCACAAGCTGATGAATTCACAGTAAAATCTGTTTCATGTAGATTGTCATGTATAGCCAAGCCTGACCGTTGTATATAATTTCATTTTCAGAATCAGCTGGCTTAAAGCCATCTCAGCTTCCACAGCAGCAGACACAAGTTGCCCAGCCATAAAACTAATATACATGTCAGGGAACTGCGGGAAACGAAAACATGGGTAAGAAAACATGGAAATAATATTTCCCAAAATAGGCCAGCAACCTATATTGAATTTTTGTTCCATAAAAAGTGTGTTCATATTCCGGTTCGTTGATTTTTCTACGTGGTAAAAATAAAAATCATGTCACATGCTTTATGGTGCCATATGAAGCCATTTTGTCACCACACCTAGTTGAGCAGTGCCACATGTATCATGGAGGTTTGCAGTTTATTTCTCCAACCATAAACCCTTTTATGGCGCACAACATGTGATTTTATATCTTTCACCAGGACCATAAACGCAATAGTCCTTGCCTGCAAAGCTTTTGGGGCCGCCTGTGGCAGGGTAACGCTCAAATTTGTTAACCCATGGTGTCTTATTTTCGTAATTGTTTGTCTATACACCTGTATTTGTCATCAGGGTGAAACATTTGGTTTGGAAATTTCAATTGCAGATATTTCCAAATCGAATGTTTCACGGTGGTGATGGGAATGCAAAAACATCCATAAGCGATCTTTTAAGACCATGGATCACAAGCGATTCACAAATTCACAAAGGACCAACCTTTTTTCAACCGTGCAAACATTTCACAACGAAAACCAGATACATTTCAGCCATGTGAGTGTGCAAGTATACTTTCGAAGCTATAGATCTTAGCTGGGCAATATTTTTGCTCGCTAATTTGCATGATATGTCGCAATAATGATTGAAATATTTCAATTCCAATGATACATCCCATGTGAAGGTCTACTTTTGAATCAACGGATCGCAGCTGGGTAGTTTGTGCTGGCCAATTGCTTGTTTCATTAAATCTAAATCACAAGACAAGAATAGCAAACATCACGAAAGCTAACTACTGCGAACATCAAAGGCGATCTTTTAAGACCAGCCAAGGAAGCGATCCGACAAGGACCAGCCAGGGGATATAACTTCGTAGATATTTCATAGCTGGGCAGTTCATAAACGTTGGAAGGACATGAAACAGACATGGCAATCTGGGCCTCTGGCTTCCTTGTTTAGCAAACCCAAGAATTTTTGGCAACAGGATGATGTCATACATTCCATTGGGTTGCAAGATCATGTTAGAGATGATTCTCTACCAGCAGTTGCCCCTGCAGTTTCAGTTGAAAAGTTGGCTTTGGTCCGTCAACGCATTCGAACTGCCAGAATGATTAATGACGAAGAGGACTTCCGGAGGGTATCACTGGATCGCTTCAAGACAAAGATTTTAAGCCAATTGGAAGCAACAAAGTTGGGAATCATTGGTGACCTTTGCTGGTACGGTTTGTACCAATGATGATTTGGCCAAGAGATTCACCGATGTGTTTGCGCCCAAAGCCACTGGCACTATCATAAAGAGGTGCAACGCCATGTGGCGCTTTCATCATTGGCTGCAGGGAAGATATGGTGGTTCCCCCTTTTGTCAACCGGAGTCGATTGTCTATGAATACATTTCGCAACTCCGTGTTCCCACAACGCCGTCACAGTTTGGGGAAGCTATGAGGTTTTGCGATGCATTGTTTGGGTTTGCAATTACATCCATAGACGAGATGCTCACGCCACGTGTCACAGGCTCGGCTCACGTATCTTACATGTCAAAACGTGTAAGGAAACCTGCCGAAGAGCTTATACCTTGGATGAGATGACAGAACTAGAGAGAATTTGTGTGGAAGGAACTCCCAACCACATACGAATCATTGCAGGGCATCTCTTTTTCTGCTTCATGGCAGCTGCAAGATGGCATGACACTATGTACATCGTTGACTTGTACGCTCGTGAGGGTGATAAGGGGCTGCCATTTGCAAAGGCCTTTGATGTCCTTGGCATTTCCATCAATCTGGAACGGATGCCGGAGGGTTCGTTCACCATGGCCAACAAACAGGCTCGTGTGGATAAGCTGGTCCAAATGCTTGACAAGGTGTCCTGTCAGGGGGCCATCAACTATGCCGAGGCCAGTGAACTGCAGGGCCTTTTGAATTTCGCCGTAGGCTTCTTTTGAGGAAAGTCGTTGAAACATCTCGTTTCCGCGTTCAATCCTTTCATTGACAGATCTGCTCAGGGCTCGAAATCATTGAAGGCTCTCTGTCAGTATGCTACCACAATGATTACCAACTTGCCACCCAGGTGTCTCAGATGATCGCAAGCCAATTCTGCTCTTCACTGATGGGGCGTGGGAAGATGGCCGTGCTACCGCAGGTGCAGTGCTCTTGGATGGACATCGCCAACAGGCCTTCGAAATCTTGGTACCTAACGAACTGGTATCTCACTGGTCACAGTTGGTTGGGAAACAAATCATCTGTCACATTGAGTTGTGGGCACTTTTGGCAATGGTATGGCAGTTTCGACGTGAATTTTCTGGACGACGACTCATATGTTGGATTGACAATGAAGCTGCCAGGGCTTGTGCAATCAAAGCAAACAGCCCAGCGCCAACGATGAAAGTGATGTCCCGAATTTTAGCTGACAGTGAAATGCATTATCCTAACATGAGTTGGTATGAACGTGTATGCTCATTCTCCAACCCTGCAGATCTTCCGTCGAGGGGCAAGCTCTATGAGGCTGCCGTGGAGTATGGTTTGTCGAATGGAGGAGTGTTGAAAGCGGATGAACAGTTAGTTGGAGAAGTCATTCGACTGGCAGACAACCCGTATCAACCTGCTCTTTTCAATCTGGTGAAGACAACATAGCACCTTGATACGATATGCCTAGCACTTATTGTGTTTGTGCATCATCATCTCCGGTAGCTATTGTACGAACAAGTGGAGTGTTTCTCAACTCTGACTTTCGCCCCAGACACTCAACAAAAGACCAAAAAGGAGCGTCTGTTCAAATCATTCTTGGTCAGTGCATTTTTCAACTTGTCAGTTCACATGTCTGATATTGGATCAATTTCTCACTTTTTCGGGGACACCCGCACTTTATCTATATACTGCGTATGCGCTATGCGTAATCACGCTTATAAACCTGTGTTTGCTTTTGTATAAGATGGTAGCGGTCACGAAGTGAGAGCTCTATCTTTTTAAAAGCATAGGAAATTTGCTTTGCCTAACCTGCGTAAAAGCAAAAATTTCCAACGCAGGTTCAAAAAAAACAAAGGAACCGTGGAACACAAACTTGCATGTGCATTTCACCTCTCCTTTCCTCATCTTCATTATCATCTTGATGAAACACCATCATTCATTAGTGCCTTATTTCACTCCAAACTCTCCCATGGAAGTATTCAATTACATATCCATCATGTAACAATACTGTTCAAGGGAGAGGCGGGCGGGTTTTAAAAAATCACCTGCCAACTTGTTCATCATTTCGGCCCACCCTCCACAAACCCACAGGAGGGGAAGACAACATAGCACCTTGATACGATATGCCTAGCACTTACCACCAAAAGAGTTTGAGATTCATAAACTTCCATTGGCAAGCCAACAGGTATCTTATGAATGACAAACTCTCCTCTTTCCACCCAGCCAAACTAGAAGTTCAGCACATCCGAGTTACTAAGAACGCCTTAGCTTAAGACGAGCTTCGCAGTATACATATACATATAAGATCCATCTTATCTATGCGCATATATATACCGTGATCATCATGATCCTCACCGTGATCATCATCCTCATCATCATCATAACTCATTATCTGCATCAGCATCACAATCATCATTATTTTCAGCGCTGTCATCATCATCAGCATTATCATGATCATCATCATCTTTTTTTCACCATCATCGCCATTATCATCAGTACCATCGTCATCAGTATCATCATGATGATCATCATCATTATTTTTCCATCTCGTCTGAGGGCAAAGGCAACCAGTTGTTGTGGAAGGGGGGGGGGGCCTTGAAGACACTATTACAAAAACTCCGTAGACAGAACGGTTGTTCCTGAGGAGGGGGTGCAAAACAACAACGGGGTCATTGTAATATTGTCTTGAATATTCAAAACACAAGAGGACTTGACGGGGTCATTGTATTCTTGTTTTCCTTGTTGTTGCTGATGTTGTCCTTCTTTTTCTTATTGTCTTTATGTTAAAATTGCTGCTTTTGCCCATCATCAGGTCGCCATGGTCAGCGAGTCTTGGCGAGCACCTGCGGCTTGCGCCGCCTCACATATATCGGTGACTTTCACATTGAGGCACCACCGAGATGTTTTGGTTTGGAGGTGTGATGGATGTTTAGAAAACTGCTTGCTAGCGCTCGCATTTTTGCTGGGCAGGAAAATATTGTATGACATGTTTTCATTGCTTCTTCTGGCACATGACGAAAGCTCGCATTTATGTTTGGCAAGAATATATTGTCTGTTATGTTTTCTTTCTTTTGTGTTGGGGTGTTGTGGCAAATGATGTTTGCCAGCGCTCGCATAAATGTTGGGCAAAAACATATTCTATGACATGTGTTCCTTGTTTTTTTGTTGCGATGTTTTGGCAAATGATGTTTGCTAGGCTAGTGCTCGCGTTGACGCTGGGAAAGGAAACATCGTATCACATATATTTGTTGTTGTTTGTTGGGGTGTCTCAGCAAGTGATGTTTGATAGCGCTCGCATGTGTTGGGCCAGAATATATCACATGACATGTTTTCATTGTTTTTTATTGGGGTGTTTTGGCAAATGATGCTTGCTAGTGGTCCCATTTTTGTTGGGCAAGGAAATATCGTATGACCTATCTTACTTGTTGTTTGGGGTGTTTCGGCAAGTGACGTTTGATAGTGCTCGCATTTGTGTTGGGCCCGTATGACATGGTTTCATTGCTTTTTGCTGAGGTGTTTTGGCAAATTGTTTTTGCTAGGGCTCGCATTTGTGTTGGGCCAGAAAATATCATAGTACATGTTTTCATTGTTTTTTCCTGGCCTGTTTTTGTTTCTCATGAAGGTTCTGACGGTTTTGGATTTCGACATCGGTGTGCGGCTTGGAGTGCCATACTTGCAGCTGCTGCCTCCGATGGTTGTGGGGCAAATCCGGATTCAAGCTGGGATGCTTGACGTGCTTTTTCCCGTTGATCCTGGTTTGGTCTTGCGTCGGTGGGAAGAGCCACTGCAGTTCCAGCAGCCTGAACGGCAGGAACCTCGTATGTTGAAAGACATAAGAAGGGATAAAGAAGGAGATCATGAAAATGGTGAGGAGGTGGAGGAGGACCAAAACGGTTCTCCTCAGCCAAATGCTGTTGAAAATGGTGAAAAAAGTGATGACGAGGAATATGTGCTGTTGTGATCGCCAACAAAAAGGGTTCCCAAGAAGACGTTGGCAATGACTCTTTACAGATCAGAACAGTTAACAAAACTTGGAAAAAGGAAAGTGCGATCATATATGGCATTAATGCTTCTTCATTTCTTGCTTTTGGGCGAGACGCCCTGCAGTGGGCTGGAATAGCTGCCACTTAGGCAGCGGAAATCTTTCATGGATGTTGGAAAATGAAAAAGTTAGTTAAACATTCAAAAAAACAGCGTGGGTAAAAAAACAGGTGTGAACACCATCCCGAAATCGCCATGAGCCGAGATCAATCGATCCAGGCCAAAAAATGCGCGCAGCTCAAAGAAGGAAGAGGGTTTGGAAGTTTCGTTTGTTTTGGTGATTTGTTCTATCTATATTTGTTGTAGGTTGTTTGATTGCATGTATGCTGAGCTTGTATAGGGTACCTGAGGGAAATACACCTTGAAAGGGGATGCAAGGCATCTGAGGATATCCTGGGATTGTTGGAATAGATCAACCTGTTTTGCTTGTCAGATTGACTTTCTACATTTATTTCAAGCCATAAAGTTTTCTCTATGTAGACAGTGATCCGTTTTATAGATCTATCTTTTACAAAAGCAAACACAGGCTTATAAGCGTGATTACGCATAGCGCATACGCAGTATATAGATAAAGTGCGGGTGTCCCCGAAAAAGTTAGAAATTGATCCAATATCAGACATGTGAACTGACAAGTTGAAAAATGCACTGACCAAGAATGATTTGAACGGACGCTCTTTTGTTGAGTGTCTGGGGCGAAAGTCAGAGTTGAGAAACACTCCACTTGTTCGTACAATACCTACCGGAGATGACGATGCGCAAACACTCCACCTCCTCTTTCCTCTCTGGGTTAAGCTGCCCTTCCTCGCTTGCGGGTTCCAAAAAGAAGGTTCTTAAGCTTAAGGTTCTCGGGAGCGTTTCTTTAAAAGTTTTAATTAGCCTTTTTGCATTGCCATGAAAATAAAAGTAAGTGCCCCTTTGAGGGATTCACTTGTGCTTGTTTCTTGACATGTCCCATGTATAAGTCATGGCATGTTCACTTTGCATGAGCACTGCACAAGGATGACACGCGCAAATATAAATGATATTCTTGTGTCTTACAAGTCAAGCGATGGGAAGGGAGGGAAAAACCTCCAACAATTTCAAAGTGTTTTGCACCCACCCACAAATTTACATCCATTTGTTTCCCACCCACAAAACACTTGGGGGGAGATGTGAGTTTTCAAAACAATGCTACGTAAGTCTGCGATGGATGCTATTCGCGACTTTAATGTGCCCACTATGCAGTGGTGAGATGACATGGATGTAACATACATCTGAACTTTCCCCATTCGAACCTTTGGCCTTCGGGAAAAAGTGGGGTGTCTGTCCGAATGCATTTCATGTTCTTGTCTTGTGAGTTTGACGATGCGACGTATTTGATGTTCCGTAAATATATATGCGTGTAGAAAAGATGGATCTTATATGTATATGTATACTGCGCAGCTCGTCTTAAGCTAAGGCGTTCTTCGTAACTCGGATGCGCTGAACTTCTAGTTTGGCTGGGTGGAAAGAGGAGAGTTTATGATTCATAATTTGTAGTCATGGTAGCCAGCCTATTGAAGATTCAAGAAGCAAAGACATAGCCCCCGCGGTTGTTTTCATAGGGGGGTGCAGCCCTGAATGTGACAATTGGTATTTCGATGCATGGGATCATTGTTAGCATTGTTTTTTCTCACTGCCAGAAAAAAGTTTTCCTCATTGGCGCAAATGATCTCATATGGCTTTTATATCGATGTTTTATGTCACTTGAATATTCAAAGCCAAAAGACAAAGACCCCGTGATTGTTCTTGCTGGTTGGCGTTGAATGTTGCAATTATGGTGAGCCAGCCTATTGAATATTGAAAGAGATTTGGTCTTTTCTTCCATTGTCAAAATATGTCCAATGAATCTGCTGTCTCATCCATCAACAAAACCAAAAAATTGGTTGGTATGTACATTGCTCCGAAACTACATCATCCTTGCAACCAATTTCAACTCACCCAAATACAACGAACAACCATATTACACGGGGGCTTTGTCATTGTGTCTTCCAACAACAACAACCACAACAACAACAACAACCACAACAACAACAACAACAACAACAACAACAACAACAACAACCTCAACCTGGAAAGCCATTGGACATACCAGCATAGACCCGAAACAATTTAAGATTGTTTTGTCTTCCAAAACGCGTTTCCAGTGCCTGCAACGGGCAAGAAGGTGTGATCCTTCAGCCACCCAGGCTCAGCATGTTTGCCACAGCAATGAAAGGAGAAGATTTGCACCGAACCCATATCTTCCTGAAAACACTTGAACAATCAATGGAAACTGTGAAAGACAATCCTCAATCAACTGTGGTATTTGACAAACCAAAAAATAGATTGCAAATAGTTGACAACAGAACAAGCGCAACTGCTTGCCAAACAACCCGAGCTTCATTAAAGCGCCACGTTGCATGTGGCCCTGACCATGCAACTCTCTGGGTTTTTGCGCGCCTGCGAAACTGGACCTTGAAGTGCCATTTGAAGTGGTTCATTTTTTTTGGAAAAAGAGAATCTTAAGCGCAACATTAATTCCCAAATCGAGTCACCACTTGTTTGCCCGACTCATCGGTAAAAAGCAGGAGCCACTTATCGTAACGTTTCGAAGCGAAATGATACCAGTTGAAAAGCTTGCAATCATGGCAGGAAGTCATGGTAAGATGTGACTCTGAAAGCACGTTTAAGTTACAAAACGAAATATCAAAGCGAGATCATTTGAATGTAAGTGAAATTGGAACTGCTTGCATTGTGAGTCAGACACTGTTGAAACTGTTGCGTTGTAAGTGCATGCCTAAACATGTTGCATCAAACACTGTTGAAAATGCTGCTCGCGTGCGTGCAGTAGACATTTCAATCAAACAGTCAATCAATCAACGCATGCCCAAAACATGACCAAAAACAAGCGGCGAGCTTCAGGGGCCCAGCCTAAAACCTGATAGTACACGGTTCATATTATAATGCATAAGCGAGCTTTAGGAGCCCAGCTGATCTTGATCAAAACAAAAAACAGAAGCCATGGAACCACCCAGAACATCATATATATATATATATTTAAAATACTTCTAAGCAATTGAACTTTGCAATTTGGCTGGTCCTTGCAGGATCGCCTTATAAACCAATTGTGCGCAAAAGAAGTCCACCACTAACAACAGTTTCAGACCACGGCGAGCTCCCTGTAACAATTAGTACATGTTGCGGGGGGCAATTTGTGTTTTTTTAGAAGCGCCAGAAAATCAAATGTCAGCAATGGAACTTTGTAATCTGGCTGTTCCTTGCAGGATCGCCTATACCAATTTTGCACCAAACTAATTTCCTGCTAACAACAAGAGTTTCAAACCCCAGTCGCCCTCCCTGTAACAGTTAATAAATATTTTGTAGGGGACACATATTTGAACATATAGTCAAACTGGTACAGGGCGCTGGCGCCCCGCCAAAGGATTACCCAGCACAAAAACCACCAACACGGCTGCCTGCGCTCTGGCAGCAGCTGCGGCGCATTGTAGTTGGCGATAAAATCTTGTATAATAATTTTCAAAAACAATATATGTATAGGCCCAAAGAAACTTCAAAAGCAACACTTATCCAAATTGAATTGGAACTTTTGGAACATAGAAACAACAAAAAACGAAAGATTCATTGCCATTGTTTTCAAATTTAATTTCACCTCCTATACAAAACAATTTTACCAAATGCACAACATGTTTCCAACTATGTTCTTGGCTTTATTCTTAGTTTACTATAAGCAAGGAGGCTCCAAGGAGGGCCGGCCTACTTACTAAGTGGGCCAAGTTCAACATAGCTAAGTGGGCAAAGTGTGCCGGCAGACTTAGCCAACTTACGGTAAGTAGGCCGCTATGTTGGCCAAGTACACCGGCATACTTGCTATCTACCTGGCATAGCTGGTCTACTTAGCTAAGTCTGCCATGTGTATTGTCCAACACGGCGAACTTAAAACCTAACTTAGCAAACATATCACACAAGTTAGCGGATATAGCTAAGTCTGCTAAGTCCGCAAACTACTGAGCAAGTTGTCCGCCCATCCAAGTGATGGTGTTGGAAGGCAGCTATGTGCCTCGAGAGACGGTGACAAGTGAAGGTGTGAACAGAACCCCCCTTCATCTTCTGGCGGCAGCACTTTCTTTAGATGATGGGTGCTATTTCACCATCCGAGATGCCCTTGGCTATTTGGACACCGTGGATGAGCAGAAGGCAAGGCAGCTACTGGAAGGCGCACTACCTCGTCGCATCGTTGTGAACGAGTTCATGGGCGACTACCTGTAGAAATTACTGTATCAGCGCTTGAAAGATGTTCTACGAGCAACTGGTTGCCCAGTTCTACGACGTGAAGAAATGGTCTTTGGAAGTTCAGCGACTTATCCCAGTTCAGTGACCGCGACTTATCCCAGTTCAGGCGCAGATGATCCAGTGTGAGGTCTACAACGACCAAGAGGCCTATGAGAACTTGCGGGCAAGGAGGCTACGTGTGGAGAGCTTGGAAATGATGGCAAGTGATGTACGCCCTGGAGACGAAGAACCTGGTGTTGGTATGGCAAGCTGGTCCAGACCTACAGGATGAACAACTATGTCAATGCTGGAATGCATTGAGGATGCAATCAGTGCTTGTGGTTTCCAGAAGTTTCACACGTATGGTGGTAAAACCCTTCACACTTGGTTGCAGGTTTCACCAAGGTGGGGTGACAAACTTACTTCTGTAGGATACCAGTGTATAGTATAGTTGCATGTAGAGATGTGCATGGACTCTGCACAAGAATGACATGTGAACGTATTTGCCAACATGGCTCAAGTGCAACGGTGGTAAAAGGATAGAAGCGGGTTGTTGAGTGCTGCCACTTCTTTTGTCACAATGGAAAGTGCAGATGTGATTTTGTTGGGATCATGCAATCAGCAGAATGTTTCGATGTTTTGGTTCAAGTCCTGAGGCGAAAACACTTTTCTTGGAGTGGCACATTCAGCAATGAGTTGAGTGCGCCACGGCATGTTTTCTACACAAGGAGTGG
Organism: Breviolum minutum Mf 1.05b.01; assembly: GCA_000507305.1. NCBI lineage: Eukaryota > Dinophyceae > Suessiales > Symbiodiniaceae > Breviolum > Breviolum minutum. The sequence goes on from DF240582.1 coordinate 21,623, forward strand.
CCGTGGGTAAACAAGTTGTTGAAGTTGGAAGTGAGGTCGTACGTTTCTCAGCTGGAAATGAACCGTCCGATGCGACAGTGCCGCCACAGGTGGCCTTGCCAAAGAGCGATGCTGTATGTGTCCAAAGTTGGTTAGAGACAGCTGCAGTCGTCATTTCTTGGTTTGTGCTGAATATTTCAATCTCGAGCTCTACCAAGTGGATCTTTGTGAATGGCAGTATATGTATTGAGGGAACAGGCTGCACGCAATACAAGTTTCCAGTGGCGATTACAGTCATCCACATGATTTTTTCCTGGGTGTTGTGCCGGTTTTATATATTTCATGTACGTGGTGACACGGCTGGATTGACCTACGAACAGCAGCTGAAGGAGATCATGCCCCTATCCACTTGTTTTGCACTTTCTGTTGCTATGGGAAACATGTCTTTGAAATACATCTATCCATCCTTCAACCAGATGCTTGGCTCCATGTCGCCGCTCATCACGGTACTGTTGGCTGTGGTCGTACAACAGAAAAGTTTCTCCATAAAAACTTGGCTGTCTATGCCCGTGATTTGCATAGGTCTGGCCATTTGCAGTGTCAAGGAATTGAATTTCAATGTGTTGGGCACTTTCTTTGCCATTGCTGCAACAGTCCTGAGGGCGGTAAAGAGTTTGATCCAAGGGAAATTGCTGTCCAGCAAGATGGACTCAGTATCACTACTGTACTACATGGCACCTATGTCGGCCTTCGTGCTTTCGTTCCTTATGATCTGCATTGAGGGACTAGAGCCGATCACGTTATTGGTGGCGCCCGCCAAGCCTGGGACGCCCGTTACGGGCCTGGGTACTTTGACTTTCCTGCTGATGCTTTCAGGTCTCAATGCGTGTCTTCTCAACATCAGCAATTTCTTAGTTACGTCCCACACTTCGCCGGTGACGTTGCAGGTGTTGGGCAATGTAAAAAGCTGCCTTGGCATCGCTGTGTCTGTGGCCATTTTCAAGAACAGCATCACTATGGAACAATTGCTTGGAGTTTTCACCTGCCTTTTTGGCGTCTGGATTTACAACCAAAAAGACCCTCCACCACTGACTTCAACAACTCCAATGCCATCAGGAAAGTTGATGCCAGTTTCAGATGTCTGAAGTCTGAAGTGTTCACACACCGTTTTTCTGGTGGCCAACTTGTCTTTTAACCTTTAAGTCTGTAGTTCCTAGCTAGGCTGAAACGAGGACTTTGGTTGCAAAGCTTCGAATGTCTTGATATTCAACCATCCGAGAAAGTGGTCCTGCCGGAGGGAAACTCCAGTGGAGTTGTGAGTCTTGTTCCGAGCCAAAGGCTTTCTGGACAGAGACCGATGGCAGATGAAAACAATTGACGAAACATGGCAAAAAATAAAATAGGGTTTTGAGGCATTGTAAGCATTGTAAGCTTAAAGTTGATCAAATCTTTGGTCGTGTCGGTAGCCTAGGCTTCTACAATAATCATATGATAAGACAGAAGTCTTGTGACTTTGACAAAGATATGACAAGTCTTCAAAGTAGTAGTGGTTCACTTTACTTGTCTTGGCTGTTGTCAAATCATTTTGTGGATGTTTGTGTTCCTTTTGTTTTAGTGGCGTCACGCAGATGATAGCAAACCGGTGATGTTTGGCGTTGGGGTGTCTTTGTGAGCATTGTTCTGATCTCTTTACACTGTGTGAGAATGAATCATACACTCTCATGGACATGAAGTCATGCATGTACCGACGGCACTATGGCCCAAAGGGCCCTAGAGTCAGTGTCTACAAAAAGCGTGCCACGTTGATGATGGTTTGCAGCTGCTCTTTCTTGAAACTGGTAGCGGAGCTTAGCTCCTGCGTTGTGACAACAACCCCGCCAGAGCCGAACTGACTTTCCATTTTAGTGGTGAGCTGATGGAGACACTCAGGTACGGGTCGTTCAAGCCGACTTGGGTGCAAAGTGACGCCAAAGCTCTCCCAGGCTATGGCGGTGATGTGCAAGGTTGGGCCGACTACAAGTTTGCAGTGTCTGCGGTGGAGCGCAAGGAAGCAGCTATTCAGAAAGAGAACGCAAGAAGCTGGGACCACTGGCGTCGCGGCTGGTGGAACGATTGGCTGGACCGGCGCTATAGGTTGCAAAACGGATTGGTGTCGACAACTTCTTCGCGAGAATGGCACCACCCTGTTGCTTCAAGGACTCCAGCACCTGTTGCCACTGCGGAAACAAGCCGCGTTGGAGCTCTACCATGCTGGGACGAAAGATGGTATCCTATCGCGGCAGCATGGTGAACCTATGGCCAGCTACTGCTTGAGGAGGCAGAGCTGGTGGACCCAACTACAAGAATTGGATCCCGAGATCAAGTGCTCAGATGGCATTCTAGGAGAGCAGTTCCTAATCCAAGCCGGATTAGGGAGCGCCAAGAGGATGGAAGGCCATGATGGAGATCTTTGCTGGGTGCGCTGTCGGTCTTTCAGGCTGGAGGGTACGAGTGCTGCGCACATTAGATCTTGTCTGAGGATGGGATGTCCAGTGCGCCGCACACAGAGAGATGGCTGAGAAGGTGATGTTCACGGAGAACCCATACCTACTCACATGGGCTTTTCCGTGTGGACCATGGTCACCCTGGCAACGTCTACAACCAGAGGAGGCTACCAATGCCAAGAGAAGGAGATGGATCCGGGTGTTTTCATGCATGTACCGGGTCATCAAGAGGCACAAGGCTAGAGGAGGACGCACGTTGATGGAGAACCCACAATATGGACCTCTCAGTTATAACTGCAGTTAGACCAGTTAAACAAGTTATAACTCAGTTACACCAGTTACAAAACAGTTAAACAGCAGTTATATTTTGATCGTGTTAACTGTTTTGTTCTGTGATGTTCAGTTCAAAAGCAGTTATATTTTAATCATGTTACCTGTTTTGTAACTGTTATATCATTGCTTTTTAACTGTTGTGTAACTGCTATAGCTGTTTTGTAGTTGGTCTAACTGTTTTGTAACTGGTATAGCTGTTTTGTAATTGGCTTAGTTGTTTTCTAATAGCATTGGCAAGAATTTTGATTGAACACTTGCCTGGCGATGTGCCCACGGCAGCTGTTGAACATCCGATTGTGCACTTGTTTCAGCAAAAAATGGCCGGTAGCGATCAAAACTTCCGACGCCACCCCGCTCCTTGGCCTTGTTTGCCATGGTAGACAGAGCAGGGAATTAGCAACCACTGCTTCATTTTTTGCGATTTTGGGTACCCCTGGGCACCCCGGAGTACTGAGAGGTACCCATGCCTTCCAATGCTATTTGTAACGCAGTCGACAGACACCATAAGCCGCGATATATTGGGGTTCGTTGCCGGCTATTTTTTTTACTGCATGTTTCTTGTAGCTACTGCAGAACAAAAACCGACCTTTGACATGCGCACGTTGTCGACAACAAATTTTTTTGCGTCAAGACATGCCTTAGGCAATGTCAGCGGATCTATCCTCATATTGCTGTTTTGTTTGCTTTTCATTTGCGTCCCATGCGCAGATTCATGCAAAGATCTTTGCCACTAAAAACAACTTAATGTCCATTATACGTATACATGGTCAATGTCAGATTTGCAATTTGGAACACCACTACTTTTGAATGGCTCATTTTGAGGAAAAAAGGGCCTAGGGACCAGGGTCCAATTGAAGTTGTTTTTGGTTTTTACCGTTTTTGGTCTATACAAATTCATGTTGACCAAACCGTGTTTTTGTTGGTAGGTTTGGTTATGTTTTTCAATTCAATGAATCTTGACACAAAATTGGTGGTGGCCATTTTGGGTCAAGATTTGTTTCGGTTGTGATCGATCCCGATCCTTTTTTTTCGATTTCATCATTTGGAATTGCTTTCCAATGTCTTTGTCCTATTGTTGGACCCTTGGACCATTTTTATTCGCCTTGTCACTTCACCCATTTGCTGTGGTGTTGGAACAAGATCGAGATCGAGATCAAGAGTCAGACAAAGATTCAGCAACAGGAGCACTACTACCTCTCATGATGTTGTTCCTGAATTGACCCATCACCTTGATGACGTCATTGGTGCTGATATCCCTGATCGCCTTCCTCTACCACGAAGAAGAACTCAGGAAAATCAATCCAAACCTCCATTAACAGTTTAACACTGAATATCGATTCCAACACCTTCCTATGGAGATCCTTCCAAACACTTTGGGTCTAGGGGTTGTGGTGTAAATACACCCGCCTGACTTCAGGACAGCTACTATCATATGATGAAAAACATTTTGATCAAAGACTCCATGTCCCAGAGCTTAAACATCATGCTGCGAGACAGCTGCTAAAAATTGGGCAGCCATCCTGTGAAGACACTGTCCCATTAACCCACGGGCGCTACATTTCACAAAGGAGCCAGAACAAGCAAACCGAATTGGCGCCATTCATTCCGCTTTTTGCCAACACACCTTTGTTGTTTTGGCTTTCGCCGACCATTTTCTTGAGCCTCTATACTTAAGATATGTTTTATCTAAGGTAAGAATATGTTTGGCCAAAAAGGTTTGCCACAGTTAGATTGACCATGACAGTAATACACCTATCTATTAAAAACCAAATATTGCCAATGGAACTGTGGAAAGAACAATGGGTTCCCCCAAGAAAACATTTCTGAAACAAAAAACCTGTACACAAACCACACACACAGCACCTCTGCTAGGGCTAGGGGTTGCGGAAAAAGACAAACCGATATCATGATGATGGGAACAATTCTACAACAAACAATCGCAAAAGACATCTCACTGGAAGGGGATTGATGCCAAAACATCTTTCAGCCTCTCTTCGTTTTTTTCAAAAAATTAGCGGTAGCTTGTGGAGCTAGTTTCGCCCACAACAAACAGATTGATACGCAAAAGCGCATGGCCATTAGCGCCATAGCAGTGCAAAAAAAACAGTGTTGACAACAACCTGTTCTGAAATCGGACTTCCAGATTTGAAAGCGATGAGCCATGGCACCAGCTTCAACTTTACTGGTATCGGGATATGAGTGTGAAACTGTGAAACAACCTGAACCCGGCTATCGTCGCTGCCAGAAACATGCCACTCAGTTCACACGACATCTAACCCTAATGCTGTTGGCCAAACAAAACAACAAACTTCCCCACGCATTTCTGCCCTCAGTGCATCGCAACTGATTGAAGCAGTTGATGGTATCGAAGTGTGTACAATCTCAAACCATAAACATCTACTATGTTGATGAGGAGAGGTTGGCTGGATATGCATGCGGCATGCAGTCTCAATTTTACGCAGTGCTGAATGTATCTCGCAGGGAAAAGGCTTCCAACGAATGAAAGCGCAGCTGGAACAAGATAGGTTCTGAGTGCGATGCCCGAACAAAAACATATGAGACTATGGAAGTTAATTTTTGGAACATATTGTTACTTTTGACTCCACTCCACTATCTGTTACAAGTGCATCCCGAGCTTTGCCCCTTTGAGCTGAACCTTATACAAAAGGTGCAAACCAAATCAGCCACTACCTTGCGGACTCACAGCAGAAAGCAAGATCTGCAACGCTGCAGCCTCTAGCTTCTGTTTGGGTTGCTCCTCACCTGACGCCGAACTGGCAGAGACCAATCGATCAGCTTCCTCCTTCCTTTTCGTCAATGCCATCACTGCATTGGGATTTGCAGTGGATTTGCATACCAATGGGAGCCTAACACCAAGAGATGGCGGCGAAACCAACTCGCCAAGCAAGAACCCATAAGGAGTGTAAAGAAAATCACCTGCTGCCACCGTGCTGAACCACAGTGAGCATTCCTTCTTGTACTCGGTGATCATGGGACCATGCATGCCTTTGAAGAAGGCAGAGAGCTTCGCAACTGTGATGTTCTGGATGCCCTTCCGCTCCAATGAATCCTTGAAGCTGCATCATCTCTGTCATGACAACGACCCGAGTGCCTTGCAAGCACAAACGCCCAGTAGCCATACCAAGGGCTTCTGCACTCACCCTGTCATAAGAAGCATCGATCCCGAACAAGCTGGGCAGCATGTGCTGTTTTTTGAAATCTTCTGGAAAGACTGACCCTTCCACCAAACCCTGTGCTGGATTGAAAATTGCATGAGCTTTCTCGATCATCTCTGTCAATTGAGGGTTCGTCTCCAGCAACTTCGACACCCTGGTGCCTGGGGATGTCTTGCGAGCAGTATTGAAAGAAGCTTCAAAGGCACCAACCTGCTGCTTGCATACAGATCCTTCTTGCAAAAAAGCAGATACCAAAGCACTGCAATCTACCACAAAAGGCTTGGAGGCATTCACGGCAGCACCCATGGCAATTCGATCGATTGCTGTGGCTGCGCTCGCCCCCATGTCAAACAATGGTGCTGTAGGAGGTTGAGTTGTTGTACCCTTCTTGGGCTTGCTGGCAGCTGATTGTTTTTTCTCGGCTTGCTTTCTCAACTGCTCCACAGCTGCCTTCAAAGCCTTCTCGGCCTTAGAGCCAGCTGCAAGCAACTGCGAGATAGGATTCTTCAGATCTGCGAGTTCTTGGGTCACTTCCTGCAGAAAGGTTGGCAGGAAACAAAGCTCTAGACTCTACACAAGTTAAAATGACTGGCAAGTTCTGTTGGCAAAACCCATCAAAACCATTGAAGCAGTCTTGTGGAAAGAATGGTGGAAAACCAAAAGAAACCTGGTCCTTGACATGAGCTGGGAATTTGCAAGTGTGGTACTTCTGGATGGCTTGCTCCAAGAAAGAAATTGGCTTCAAAGATGCATACAACTCACAAGGTGGTGCCCTCCCAAGCTCAAGTGGAGCTGGCTGGCCATCTCCAACATCAGCATCGGCATCGACCACTCCACCACTGAAACGAGCAATGAACGTCTTCACTTCATCCTCGCTGTCTTTTTCCTGAGGTTTACTGACACTGTTTTTTCATCATGGATTTTCAATTTCAAATCGTGGGTCCATGTTGAAATGGAAAGAGAAGTTTACTTTTATTTGTCATTTGTCCTATGAACATCTTGAGCTTCTCTCAGGACGCAAACAATAACAACAAACAGCTGAGACCCAGACAACAACAATTTCAAGAGCGTCAACTCGGACTTCCAAGATCTTCAACTCCCCGGCAAAGTTCTTTTTGAAGTCTGCATCTTGTTCAGCATTGACCTTGTACTGCCCAAAGCTTGCCTTCAGCTTAGCAAGGGTTTCACGGGCTTTCTCCTTGAATGCATTGATCTGAGCTGTGGCTGTCCGAATTGTGGATGAGATCACCCGATCACGGTCAACCCAAACTTTTTTGTCAGGGCTGGGCTGGCTTGTTCCATTCCCCTCTTCCCCATCAGGGACTTCCTGCTCTTCAGTCTCCTCCGCCTCCTTAACGAGATCCATGACATCAACAAGGAAGCCATCAGAGCTCTGGAAAGCTCCTTCCCCATTGCGAGTCAAAGCCTGGACCACCATGGTCTCATCAGCAAGAGCATCATGTTTTTGAGTGACCTTTGCCTTCATCTTCTCAATGTCTTCTTGGGAAGCCTTCTTTTTGGATTCACCCTCAAAAAGCACCTCCTTCTCCTGCATGTAGGAAGCCCGGAAGCGCAACTCATCCGATGTGTGTACCCAGATTCGGAGAGAGCCATTCTCACCCATGTAGTCGAACATGACAGAAGGATCTTTGGCCAACACCTTTGCCTCCCAATCAGCCCAAATGGCCAGGGCTTGGTCATCTGTCTTCTTGCCACCACGAACAGTTTGGGCAAATTCTACATAAAGTTTCTTACCCATCATCTCACCAATCTTGTCTTTGACCAAGCCTGACGCTGCAACAATCCTCTCCTGGTTCTTCACAACAGACCATTGGCCCCTCTTTTTGTTGCGGGGCCCTTCAAGTGATTCAGGGCACATTTCCTGGTAGGACTGCACCATAGCAAAGCACTTGTCCTCATCATCCCGCTGCTGTTTCACGAATTTTACAGCATCTTTGCCCTGGCGATGAGCCAACTTGCTGATGTTGTCCAAAGCTCTCTTGCATGGAAGGCACCCTGGAAAGTTGGGCGCACAGTCAGCAGGAGGTATCTTCTGCTTGCACCCTTTGCATTTAACAGCAGTTGTCCTTGCTTTGCGAGCTGCCTTTTTTGTTTGGGGCTCTTCCTCTCCTGCACCGCCATCTTCACCTCCAGTTCCTTTTCGCTTTGGCCTGCCCCTGGGTTTTGGAGCAGCCTTTGCGGCTTGGCTTAGCAAGAGCTGAACGTCAGCATCAACTGAATCGAGCTGTGACTCCACGTCTGCCATAGGGGAAGAGTAAAGCCACCACACAAATGAAAACGAAATTTGATCTTATGGCAGCACCGAGGTGAACAAACTAAAGGCTTTCAAACATGTACAACCTTGATCATGTCCACAAAGAATCAGCCAAATACATTGGCTAAGGAATGAAGGTATATCTAGTATATCTGTCACTGTTCAAAATTGAATCTCGGTTCTTTGATGTGCAAATCAATGCTTATATGAAACAACTGGTCAAACCTTGGCACACGGACATGTCAACTGAACTTGGTGCTACGTTGGCCATTCGGTCAACTTCAGCCTCAGGAGTGGGTGGGTGAAGTGTTGGCTGGTGATCTCAAAGTTGAACATGCAGTCGGGTCTTTACCTTACAATATTCAGATAATTCGATGTTACTACGAAGATGGGAAGACAAGAAAAGGGATCAAAGGAAGTCTTTAAAGAGATACAGCGGTAGCAGCTATACTGTTTCCACATGTGACCACCACATTCAAGTCAAAAAGAATTCCTTCAAGTGATTTATTGATTTCATCGCCCATTTGCGCCATGTGAATGGCGCCATGAAAAAAAATCACTGAACTTACTGAAGTTGTTTTAACACAACAGCTCAAAATCTATATGCGAACACCTCCATTGGAATCTGGTTCATAAGGTTGTTTGATCAACAAAAGGCAGGTTACAAGATTACAACACTTTCAGCGCACAACTGGTGCTTGTGGTACACATACATCTTCAAAGCGCCAATTCTCCCAAAAAGTCGCCCTAGGGCATGCACGAGATGATTAGCGGCAATGCAACCTGCAGGTGCAAAGGTATCAAAAATCATCTTTGGGCCAAGTGAAATTGTTTGGCAATGGTGGCAAAGTCAACAGTTGCGCATTTAAAGAAACTCTGGCCTGCATAAACAAACATCTGAAAAAGACATTTTGCAGAAACAGTGGGCATGAATGCAGCGGCTTGTTTGCCAGACGACCCCCAAGGCAAGTTAAGGCAAATTACATGGTATGGTGTTTTGCCACCTCCTGTGGCCAAGAACCTGTCACAACAGTGCAACTGCAAGGCTGCTGAATGCCTTGCAACTAGTGACACACCTACGCCTATGGCTGTATTATACACTGTACTTTGCTCAACTCTCCTCAGTCCTGCGAACATTGTAGGCCGTCATGCCGAAGAAAAAGGAGATGAAGCAACCAACAACGCGGCAGCGCATACCATTTCCTGCCATCTTCACGATATCTGGTCCAGACACTGAAGCCAAGTCAGCAAGGCTCCATGGGCTTTCCCTTCCACAACCTGGGCGAAGCAGATCTGTCACTGGCCACCCCATCATCCTTGGGCAGCCAGCCACGCTTGTGATATTGAGACCACAGGTGGGTGAGAAGGCTTGGCAACGAAGAAGAAAGAAAAGGCCTCACAGAGGGATTCTGAGAAATGTCAACCACCCCACACTGTTGCTTCGAAGGGCTCACGTGTCCTGCAGCTTTGTCCAAGATATCTTGGTATGCCTGCAAGCGCAGCTTTGCACCTGGAGACAAAGCAGCATCCATGGGCAGCCTCTTCACATTGCTGATGTGCTTCAAACGCAACGCATCTTTCTGCAATGACTCTTGAACCATGCTTTCAGGCGCACAAAAGAAGTCATGGCCGGAGCACAGAACCGGAAAGCGCATCACAGTGAGGTACTCACTGTGAAAAATGTCCTTCTTCAGGAAGTGCAATCTGTTGGTGTTGATGGTCCAACTGTAGTTGCGAAGCCTTGCCATTGGGATCCCAACATCACTGCACTTTAGCTTCAAGACTTTGGTACTCCAGTTTTCCTCAGGTGGGAAGAACATGTTGAAAGCCTCTGTAGTGTTGAAAAGGCTGGAGCATTCTTGCAACACAATGTGAGGGCGTCTGAAAGCAGTCCTCCCTAGCCATGCAGCTGTAACCACTGCGCTTGGATGAAGCCAGCGGCTCTGGCCACCCTGTGGGCTGAAGGCAACACATGAGTTACCACCTGCTTCAATGACGATGCCATTCTCATCTTCAGTCTCCAGATAGCTTGGAAAGAAAGGGCAGAAATCATTGTGAACATAGCAAAAGCCATGGGTTTGAACCTTGCCACGCTTGCAAAAGTTCTTTACCATGTGGCAAAGTTTTGACATGCAGCGGCGGCTGTGTTCCCCAAAGACCATGTTCTTTTGCTCACGAGTGCTGCATTGACTCGCTAGTTTGTGCGCTCTTTCCTTCAAAACCTTCACTGTGGTTTGCATGAGGTTGTAATCATCCAAAGAAAACTGGTCCATGATATCTCCAAACATGTGCTTCGGTGCATGCGCTGATTTCATCCCCAGATCCCGGGCAGCTGTATCGATCTCATGCCCTGACCACAACACCACCTTGGACTTGCTATTGCACGCTGCCTGCAATTCCTTCAGGCAATGCTCCACAGTCCCCAAGCCTGTGTAGTGAGTTGTGAGATAGAATGTCTTCGCAGGGCTTGAAGAAAGGTCATCTTCACGTGGAAAGTGATGAGGTAAACATGAGCTCAGGTTCAAGGAAAAGGAAAAGATGTCATCTAGAACTGATGCCACCATGGAAGGCCACTGCAACAGCTCAACCAACACATTCGGTTCATGATCTTCCTCCTCCAAATCCATGGTGCGTGTCCTGTTCAAACCACTCTCCATGGTGCATGCCCGCTTGGCTGGTGGCTCTTCATCATCTATCTCATTGGGAGAATTGAGAGCCAACCATGGTTCATTGTCTGGATCCATAGCCATGGTGACCAAACTTAGCGAAACAAAGGCAAGTTCTTTCAACTTGAAAAGCAAAAGGCTCCACAAAGACTGAGACATTGAAGCGCTCACCCCTTTGGTGTGGGTGAGCGCTTCCTGGTGGCACGCCTCTTCTGATGTGAAACATCATAAAGCTTTAAAGCTATTTGTTTGTGAGAAAAATTATTCATGGAAAAATTTTTCCTTTATCCAAGCAGCTTCTAATTTAACAAAAGTATTTGGCAGTTTAGCCAATCGCTGAAGCTGTGTCGTTCGTTTTTATCACTTGCACAAATCGAGAAGTGTTTCCAGATGACACGCACAATTCGAGAAGTGTTCATTCGTATTTGGCAAGTTGCACACGTTGAAGTGTACCAAGTTTATGATCGCACGATTGAATCGTATAGCTATCCAATTATATGTTGTATATACGCAATTTAGCATCAAGGGCGGGATGGGAGGGATCTCCTTCGATTTTACATGCGCTTTGTGACCCTCCCTCCCAAAAACTTTTCGTTTTTTTCCCCAAAGCACAGGGGAAAATATGATATTCTCACACAAAGAAGTGTGCAAGGTGTTGCATGTGAATTCCTGAGGAACATCACATTGGTCATATTTCACGAATCTCCCCAACCAATTACTCAAGCAGACAAAAAGGAATATATATAAAGCGCGTTCACTTATTTATATTATAAGTAATATAAATAAGTGCTTGTATAAATATATAGCTTTAAATGTTCTACCAACAATATCCAAGAGTGAAGATCCCAGTTGAAAAAAATGTTCAGGGGAGAACCGAACCTTTTTGAACGCAAAAGGTTGAATGAGCTGGCCCCAAAGGTTAAACAAGTATAAACTGGGCTATTTGTTTCTCAAAACAAGCGTTGCAGCCTTTCCTACACAGTCTGTTTGCCCAAAAAAACTTCAGGTATATCCAAGAATGGTCCAAAAATATCTATGACACATTTGCAATTTTCAACCATTGCTGAAAATCTTGGTAAACATTTGCAATGCAAAAACATGTGTTTTTGCCGTTTTGTTGGCTAGACTGCTTCGCACCTGTATCGCGCAGGTGTCGCGCAGTGTCGCGCAGGTTTCCTGGCCGTTGGGGTCAGTGTCGCGCTGACGAAGCTGGTTTTGCCTTTGGTTTTGAAGCAGGTTTCGCTGTAGCAGGTTTCTTAGCAGGTTTCTTACCTGCAGCCTTCTTGGCTGCTGTCTTTGGTTTTGCTTTTGCTTTACTGGCTGTTGCCTTACTCACAGCTTTCGACTTGGCTTTGGGCTCTACCGGCTCTTCCTTTTTGTTTTGGACTGCACTGCTTGAAGATGCTTTGGGAGAAGACTTTGGCACTGGCGCACTACTGCTGCTAGGAGCTGTGTCTGCACTACTTTCACGCTTGTCTAGTTCAACATCAGATTGCACTTTTGCAGGTGGAACATCCACCAAAGCCTGGCTAGACACAACTGGTTTTGCAGGAATGTCACTTACACCCAAAGGCATCCGAATGTGATCTCTTTGCCTGTTGAAACGCTTGGCCTGATTGCACCAATGCTGCAACGCTAGGATTACCCTCTCTCGTTCTTCTGACCCAGCATCACAAAAACGAAGGAACCTTTTGCAACCAGTAACATCATTCTTTCTGTGCCATCGGCAGGATGCTTCAACTCCTCCAAATGGAGGTGCTGAATGGGGCTGCTTCACACTGAAACTAAATGTACCATATCTCACAACTGGATGAACCAAAAGCTGCTCTTCTAGTCCTTTGTCTGCAGGAGGCACAGGCAGGGGTGCCACAGGCGACACATCTTCTGAACCCACCCCGGGCTGATCGCTGTTATGGTCATGGGATTGGCTGCTGATATCTTGCAGCACTATCTGTTCAATTGCGGGCTTCTCACTGGCATGCTGGCTGGCATCAAGAGCCTCATCCAAAGACTCTTCATGAGATTCACCATGTTTATCTACTTCCATGTCGCCCACTTCTTGTGGGTCTTGGCTCAGCTGATGGGAAACAGGGTCATCAGTGTTTTCTGGTTCAAGTGCATCTGCAAACTCAACATCCGGTTCAAGTTGCTCATTGGCCTTTCGTTTCTTTTGCTTGTTCATACACCTGCGGCCAGCTTCATCAGGCTGCACACCTTGAAAAATCAGTTCATAGGCATCCCCTGAGAGCCCATGCGGAATTTCTAAGATCTTGGCAGTGTCACGAAGCCTTTCTGCATCAAGCAAGCACACCAAATAAAACTTTGCAACTGTCACTCCTGCTGTGAACCAGAGTTTTGGCTCACCAAGGGCAAAGGCCAGTTGTTGTTGCTTATTAACAGGTTTTAGGCTCCACACCCAACCCTCCTCACGGAGCCTGTGCACTAGCTGCAAACAAGACATGTCTGGCAAAGAAGTTTCTTGACGAGGACACACAAGTGGCTGTGGCGAAACGAGTTTGCGCAAGAATTCCAAAGACTGCACACCTGCCTTTGTGATGATCCACCCAGCCTGTGTTTCTTCAACAAACCCTGGCCTTTGCAATGCATTCAAGGTTGGCTGGTAAATAGCTGGTGGGGTAAACCCTCGAGATGACTTGGGGAGAGCATTGCATTCAACCATTTGTCTGAGCAAGGCGGAAGACCTCCCACCAAACATTGGCAAATTGTACTCCACAGTGCCAGCTTTCATCCAAACCTTCAAATCAGCAAGAAATGCATCCACGCCAGTGGATTGAATTGCTGCCAACAAGGACAGAGTTTCTGTCTCGCCAGTGGCAAGGGCTGAAACGATAGGCTGCTCAATGGAACCTCTGTTCACAAATGTGGTCACAACCATGTCATTTCGATGGAAGTCACGCAAGTTGCCAGGGACATCGCTGAGCCGATGAAGGAGGGAAGGCTGCAACAGCACCTCAGGTGGCAAGCGCGCAACAAAACACAACCATCTCAAAAGAAAAACATATGTACAAGAAAGGCCAGTTGAAGCCTATGCAGTTCCTTAAAGCCTAATTGGTTTACATGTGACTTGGGGATGGAAAAATATAGACAGGTTCTCAGGCAAGGCGCTGGCGTGAAAAGCTTAGACCCAGCATGCATCGAAAAAACTGCACCAGGATCCTCTCCTGCAATATCACGTATGCTGTCTGTAGCTAAGTTGGCTACCAGCAATTCCAAAGATACCTTAGGCAGTTTCGCCTTCAGTTTGGCACGTTGTTTTTCAACCTCTTTGTTCGCAGCTTCATGGATCTGAACAGCTTCCACATTGTCAGCAAACTGCATTCTCGAATCCCTGTAGAAAGCCCCCCTCGCAAATCTCTCAAACACGCGGGCCTGCTTCGACTTCAAGATCGTAGTCATGTCAGGGTGGTTGATGTAACAAGGAAACAACTGTGGGAACTTCTTGTAGTCTCGTGCAGAATCAAAGGCTTCAACAAGTGATGGAAAACTTGATGGGGTCATGGCCAAATGCTTGTGCAGCTCAGGCAATCGCAAGTTTAATGACAGCAATGTGAGTGAAAAATTCTTTGGTTGCGCTTGACCGAGGTCTTTGTGCGCAGCCTCAATCATGCGCTCTGCAACCTGCACAAATGCTAAGCTGGAAACAAACAACTCCAAATCAGGGAAATCTTCTAAAGGAGCTTCTCCGTCAACAAATGAATCAAGTTCATGGCGCAATGCATCATCATTTCCAAACAGTTTTTGGACTTGAGAATGTTGTTGGCACTTAGCCTCAGGGACCAAGCTGTTCCACAATTCAAGTGCCTTTTTCAAAGCTGCGCGAGCAACATTCAAGTCTGGATGAGCACCGCCAAACACAATCCAAGGCAAACCACGATAGAAATCCAATCGCGACCGAAGCTGCTCCATGAGCACAGAGCAGCCATGCTGCCAATCAGCAAGCAAGTTAGCCCATTGTTCCCCATCTAGCCTCTCTTGGCATTCAGCAATGAAGTCACAAGAAGAATTCTTCAAATGGTTTTCAAACGTTTCCAAGCAGTCAGTGGCAAAGAATGGGGCTTGGCATCCCATCATTGGACAAATGCATGGTACACCATCAAATCTTTTCACTTCAGAGCACAGCACTCTTTGGTGTGAATGACCAGCATCGTCCTCAGCATGCTCCATGGACAAACTTTGGGCAAGGGGCGGGCCATGACAACTACAGCCCTCAGCCCAGGATTGGAAACGAAGCAAATGCTTTCGAAGGTGCAATTGCATGCGCCAAAAAGCAACAAAACAACTATCAGAAACAATCTCTGTGACTTGGTGTGGGGACCAACCATCAAGCATGGAAGGGTTTGTCATGGCCTGCAGTGTTGCTTGACAAGGGTCATGTGAAAAGCGAACATCATCCCAGTGCATGCGCAAAAACTGCAACAAAGGAAATGACTCTTTCAAGCAAGTAGCAAGCACATTCCAACGTTCTGTGTATATCGAGGTGAGCTTCTTTGAAAACAACTTCTGGGCGAAATCATAATGGACTGTCCCGCGCATCACAACTTCTAAAAAACGTTTCACTCTCAACTGGTTGCCTAGAAACTTGTAAAGGCACTTGAGCTTCTCCAAGAAGTTGTCAAAGCCCTTGAAAGCATCATTCAAATTTTTAGTTGAGTTGTGAATCGCATGGCACACTCCAGAAATTCGGAATGCATTCGGCAACAATACGGCTGCAGCTGGTTCATCATCAACAGGCGGCAAGGCAAGCTCAACACCATCTTCAACTTGGATTTCTGGCAACACTGTGATCCTTGCTGGTCGCAACCAAGGCGGCAAAACACGCTCAACTTCAGTCACATGAAAACTCGCCAAGCCCGACGCGACGCCCATGTCAGAACACCAGGAGACATGTTCAGCAAAGTTAACTTCCAAGTCTTCAAGGCTTGAGCTCTCCAAAAGGCAAGCGTGCACATAGGCAGCTACTTTGTCTGATAATGCGGTGCGTTTATCACCTAAACACTGTGGAGGGAGAGTGTGCAAATGTATGTTTTGGAAAAGCAGATCTGACGACTCACACCGTCGCAGCTCCACATTTGGCATGGCTGCATCATCATCATGTGGGTGGGTGCACAGATATTTCCAAGCACGAGCCAAAGCAATACTCTGCGATTTTTGCAACCAGCGATACCTTGAATTGAACAACTCAAGGCCATACTTGCTCGTAGAATCTCCCCAAGCATACTTCAGCACACCATTGCACTCTGACAAGGACATGCGATGAAAGATTTGCAAGGCCACATCCAGTGCCATCTCAGACCGCTGCAAAGTTGTTCCAGGCGCAACTTGAGAGGAACTCCAAGCTTTCATCACAGGCTTGAAAGCCTCAGGAAGCATCTCAATAAATTTAGCTGCATGGTGTTGCAGCTTGCTTTTGTTACGCAAGTCAAAGCTGGACAGCAGTTGTGGCAACAAAGATGCCGATGAGTACCGCAAACGTGCAAGCTTCCGAACAGCAGTCGCATTGAAAGAGTCCAAGGCATGCACATGTGAAGACAATGCTCCCAAACTCTTCTCAAGTTCAAGTTTCAAACCGCAAGCTATGTCTTCATCGATTTGTACATCCAAAGCCTGCAATCCAACTGAACGCAAACAACATGCAATCCCTTGAGCGCTCTCAGAAGACAACACATTGGATTCCACATTTGGCTCTGAGTTTGCCTTGACTCGATTCAGCCAGTCACGAGGCAACCCTTGCGACAATGATGGGGCAAAAGGATGCGACCATCGGGCAAGCATGGGTATGTGGCTCCATGAACCACACAACACAAGGAATGCGAGGACTGATGGTACATGCAAAACAAACAGATCTTTCAACGATTCAACAGGCGAAACAGACGACCCAATAACAGCGCCCAAAGACTGGAAGGGGATATCCTCACGACCTGGCACATGCACATTAAGACCTGCAACTGCGTTGCTAACATCATTATTGTCACTTAGACCCCCAACTCTCCAAGATGATATCTTCGAAAGCATTGACTTTTTGTGACTTTTTGATGGGCCTGCACAGGTATCCGGGACCATCTTAGCCTGTTCTTTTTTGTGCTGTCACGACGAGGGACTTCTGCACTTGTTACCTGGGGCAAATTTTCCCAAGGTGGAATGCAAAAAAACTGGTGCACATTCAACAGGTATGCGTCCAGCGCTCCGCCATACAGTTTGGATTTACTTCAAAAGCTTCATTGGGCCAACCCCTAGACAAAAATCCATCTAGAACTGGCCCCACGCTGACTAAAGCCACCCCCCGCAAACGCAAGGAAACTTCATCTTCTTGCTTAGGAGCAAAAGAATTGGCTAGGTCTGGGTGAATCTGCGCTACCGAATCATACAGCTGCCTAAAGCATTTTGGCGTTGCATCTTCCTCAAGAGAAAGCAGGTCTCTTTGCTTTCTTTTAGCCAAAAAAATCCTCTTGGCAAACAATGTAGACCCAAGTGCATGGCTCAGCCATGCTTCAGGCCCAGCTGTGCTGTCATCATGGCTTTGAAAAGAAATGCGTAGAAAAAATGATGTCATGGAACGTACCTCATTTTGAAAACATGCTCCACATGCTGCCCACAATTGAAACAACAAAGAAACCTATTCTTTCATGGTGTGTTTCCCTTACAGCAAACAACCAAATCAAAATGAAAAATGCCACAGTCTTGTCCTTCCTGGAAAGGTTTCTGCAAAAATCAACCTTGAGTCTAAATCTGTGATGAACCAGCAAAATACTGAATGGGTTCCAGGCCCTTACCCAAAGATCATGAAACAACATGCTGCAACTCAGCACAAGTTGAAATCAGAACAGCGATCGCTTCAATCTATCCTTACCGCACTGCCATCATTTCCATTTGTTGGAAGGAGGGTGTCAAAAAAAGTTGTGAAAAACCTGTGTTCGAACATGTTTTCGTGATGCAGCCCATGCATCTGCTTATCAACCCTGTATTCTAAGTACAATGGCTTTGAAATATAGACCATATACTAACAATGTTGAAATATATTATGTGATATCTTTACTATACACTTTTTCCATGTCACAGCAGCGTGGCAAAAGGCAGTTTGTCAGTTTGTCTTTGGACCAAAGTTTAAGCCACACAGCAAGCAAGAAAGTATCTTGTTTAAGCCAGCCGCTGTTTGCACACAATGCAATCAAATTGCAACTGCACAGCGCCAAAGACCAAACATGACAGTCTCCAAAGAAGTGAAAGGGAGGGTGGGCAGGGTAAGAGCCACAGCTCTGGCTCTTGGAAAAAGCGCAATGCTGCTGCACTAGCCAAGTACAATACAAGTCAAGCCCCATTTGGCACAAAACAGCAATGCCATGCATTGCATCAGGCCATGGCTCAACTGAAGTTGCGTGTGTTTTCACAATTCTCAGAGTTTACAGTGCCTTGATGGCGTTGCACCATAGTGACCAAATTAAGTTATATTGGCTGGATATTTGCAGAAAAACTAGTGGTGCCAAAGTGTCTTTGGGAATTTCCATACACCTTCCTCCTATTCCACATAATTCACCGACTTCACCAGTCTCATCCAAAGACAATGCTGAACGATATTCTCCACCTCCTTTTGAAACAACTTCACATATTTTACGCTCACAATCACTTCCACCTAAAAGACGCCGCAGACGTCATCACCGTTCACATCGCAACCCTATTATCGCACCTATTACCTTCACAGAAGCAGTCACTTTACAAGAAGCTCCACGTGATGAATCCTCTTCGTCATCCACAGCCAGACCTATGGCCTCTTCAGTTCGACCTCCTCCAAAAGTTGACCCAGATCTCATCACTTCAAAAAGGAGACCTACAACTCCAACCGTCACAGCCTCAGCTCATACACCTCGTACAGCAAACTCCGCTTCCACTCCAAACGCTCATCAAACCTCCTCAATACCCAATATTCGCGGCAATCCAGCTATCCGGGCAGCCACTTCCAAAAAGGCTCCCAAACCAGGAATCACTAAAGTATTGGACTCTGATTATGCCTATGTGTATCCCTCTTCATCAGACGAATCACACCAAAGAGTCCGTGCCAAGCTTGAAATTACTTGACACTTTGGAAATTCAAGCCAGAGTTCTTATGTCCAAGGCATGTGATCCCTCAGTGTCCGCATCACAGTTCAATCAATATCTTTTGGACAACAACTTCCACGTGTTCAACGCCAAGGAGATCGACGATACCAAACCAAATAGATGCTTGTGCATCTTTGGACCACCAAATATTGGAGAAAGTTCGGCAGCTGGTGGAATGAACACCTTCATTCAAGGTATCTAAGTTACCACGACCTCGAAGAAGTTCTACAAGTACATCAACGAGAAGAACAACACAAACATGTACCACTTTTGCAACGATTCTTTTGCTTCTAGCTCCGGAATCGCTTGGGATCCCTTAACACAAAGCATCCACAGCATTATCCCATAAATGGTATCTCAACTCCCGAAACAGTCATCAAGAAGGTCGGCGCCTTCATCGCTCTGAAGAACCGAGGTATGAAAGATTGTGGCAGAAGACTATCAGACACTAGATCAATCCTGGAGATTTCAGCAACAACCGGAGGAAGACTTATTTTCCCAAGAACTGTTCATTGCCGTCAATATATTTCAATCCATTTCAAAGATCAATCCTGCTGCATTCCGCCTTGATTGTTCGAACAGCCGCCTTTAACAGAAAAACAATCGGCCTTTTGTTCAAGGCCCCCTTTCATTCATGTCCACGTTTCCTTTTTTCTGGGCCCGTGGTTTTTCCCGAAAGCTCCGCGAAAGGGTCCTTCTAAAGAACTCGTGCACTATTGACCGCCAACATGATAAGACAATAGCTGACCACCAACCCCTGACCACAGCAAATGATAAGACAATAGCTGACCACTAACCCCTGACCACAGCAAATGATGAGACAATAGCTGACCACTAACCCCTGACCACAGCAAATGATAAGCAATAGCTGANCTGAGAAGATCTGCTGAGAAAGTCTGCTGAGAAGATCTGCTGAGAATGGTTGTGGATCAAGACTTCTTTAAAATTTCTTTCTTTTTTTTACGCAGGGTGGGTTTGGTTGACCAAGACGGGAGACCACCTTCTCGTCACTTCGTGCTCGTCGGACGTCCCAAACTGACGTGAAATGCGAATTTTGCACGTCGCCGCGCAACCCTCTCGTCACTTCCTGCTCGTCGGACGTCCAAAACTGTGGTGAAATGCGAAGTTTGCACTTCGCGGTCGCGACCCTCTCGTCACTTCGTGCTCGTCGGACGTCGAAAACTGTGGTGAAATGCGAGTCGGCCTGGGTCCTCTCGCAACCCTCTCGTCGTTTCGTGCTCATCGGACGTCCAAAACTGTGGTGAAACGCAAATTTTGACTTCGACGGCGCAACCCTCTCGTCACTTCGTGCTGGTCAGATGTCCGAAGCTCTGGTAAAATGTAGATTTTTGTATGCCGCAGGTTGCCTCGGACGTCGTGCGCTGGATTCATACAATTTTGGCGGCTGTATATAGTAAAACGTACATTTTGAAATTTTGGATGGCACGCCGTTGTAGCGAGACGCATATTTCGCTTTTGCTGGATGAACCCTCTCGTAGGATTCGGTGGGTCGATGGCACGAAACTGTGGCGAAACGCAATTTTTTTATGGAAATTGTCGGAAGCATCACGCGAAACGTTCGTTTTGGAAGCTTTGTTCTATGAAATTTGGAGGACGCCTCGGACGAAACGCTCGTTTTGGAAGCTTGTTCTGTGAAATTTTGAGGAAGCCTCGCACGAAACGTTCGTTTTGGAAGCTTGGTCTGTGAAATTTCGAGGACGCCTCGCACGAAACGCTCGTTTTGGAAGCTTGGTCTGTGAAATTTCGAGGAAGCCTCGCGCGAAACGTTCGTTTTGGAAGCTTGGTCTGTGAAATTTCGAGGAGGCCTCGAACGAAACGTTCGTTTTGGAAGCTTGGTCTGTGAATTTTCGAGGACGCCTCGCACGAAACGCTCGTTTTGGAAGCTTGTTCTGTGAAATTTTCGAGGACGCCTCGCACGAAACGTTCGTTTTGGAAGCTTGGTCTGTGAAATTTCGAGGAAGCCTCGCGCGAAACGATCGTTTTGGACTGTGAAATTTGGTTTTGGTGGCAAATGTGATAAAACAATAGCTGGCCACCAACCCCTGACCACAGCAAATGATAAGACAATAGCAGCCATCCAACCCCTGACCGCAGCAAATTATAATTTGGTTTTGGTGGCAAATGTGATAAAACAATAGCTGGCCACCAAGCCCTGACCACAGCAAATGATAAGACAATACCAGACCGCCAACCCCTGACCACAGCAATTGATAAAACGATAGTTGGAGGATTTGTTAGTTTTTGTTGTCACATGCGGCGCTGACCTGAGAAAGGGGTGTTGATCAATTTTGATGTCTATCACAAATGATATTTGAAATATATAAATGTTCTGTCTTGGTACAATGCAGCTGTGTCATAAAGATGGATGGATAACTCTTCTATAAGGGTTGGATTTGTTTGTTTTTGTCTTTCATGGCTTTTCGATGTCACACGCGGCACTGACCTCAGAGAGGGGTATTGATCAATTTTGATGTGTATCGCAAATGATATTTGAGCTTTACAACTTTTCTGTCTTGGTACCATGCAGCTATGTCATAAAGATGGATGGATAACTCTTCGATAAGGGTTGGAGGATTTGTTTGTTTTTGCTTTCATGGCTTTTCGATGTCACACGCGGCACTGACCTCAGAGAGGGGTATTGATCAATTTTGATGTGTATCACAAATGATATTTGAGCTATACAACTTTTCTGTCTTGGTACCATGCAGCTAAGTCATATAGATGGATGGATAACTCTTCTATGTGATCAAAAGGTCTTGTATTACTGTTCTGGTGTATTTTGCTTTGCTGATTGTTCTGATCTCAAGGGTGTCAAGGTAGTGTTTGGGCGAAAGTGCTCGGTAGCTTCTTGTAAACCGCGGATGATTGACGCATTACATTGCAACTATATGAAAGCAACTCTGCCCCATGAAGCATTCGGATAAATGCACATATTCTGTGATTTTGTTCTTTTCGGAAATTAGCATATTGCAGTACTTCCTTTTTGTGGGGCGGGGAGCGGAGCCATGGCAAGTTCTTCGAGTTTGCCCCGCTCAGGCAATGCGATGGTTTCTCTCTCACGAGTTCGTGGTTGTATTTTTAGAGAACTATTTGTAGGGAAAGGTATCGGTTCTTTTGGTAGAGGTATTGTATTGATCTGTCGATGAAAAATGTGTGGCTGATGTTCTATGTGTAGATGTCGTTGCGATCTGCAGGTGTTGGTAGTGGAGCCATGGCAAGTTCTTCGGCAAGGCGATGGTTTCTCTCTCACGAGTTCATGGTTGTATTTTTTGAAAACTATTTGTGGGGAAAGGTTTTGAATCTTTTCATAGAGGTCTTGCATTGATCTGTCGATGAAAAAATGTGTGGCTGATGTTCTACGCATAGATTTTGTTGTGATCTGCAGGTGTTGGTGGAAGTCTTGTAGAGAGACATTAAGAAGATCTTCGGCAAGTGCGGGATGCCTGCATGGGAGAAGATTCACCCAAGGAGCGATTGAGGCTTCGTCTTCGCGAGCTCGGGTTGCCCTTGAATGGTCGAAGGAGTGATGACATCAGTTTGAGGAAATTGAGCGAAGCTATGGATATCAATCTGCAACATGAGAATGGTAACAGGAAGAAGGGCGAAGAGCTGGTGGAAGCACTCGTCACCGCACTGTTGCGCGAAGTGCCAGTGTTAGGAAATTTCCACGCGTCCTTCGTGGAGAAGTCTTTGAAAGATCTCAGACAAGTCCGATACGGCTTAAGTGGGCAAGCAGAGCAGCGTGGGGAACTGGAGGAGCGGTTGCGGAAATTGACAATCAAGGATAAGCGCGATCATGTGGTCACTTTGACAGATCTTTGTAAGTCTTTGGAACTTCCAGTAGGAAATCGTGGTGGTGGTGGGCTGTCAGCGAGGCTGAGGTGTCCTCCTTTGGTAGTGAGATGCGGGGCGGACGATATAGCCTTTGTGACATCGCGAAAGAGCCCCGAGGTTTTTTGATGTGGAAAAAGGCTCTGCGATTCTTTGATTTTTTTTCGTGATGTTATTTCATAGTGGTGTTTTCATGGTTGGCCTGGTGTTGATGGTCATCTTCATGTCTATATTCTATCTGCTTTCACTTGTATGATTCATTTGCTTTGTTGCCTTTGCATTGTGTGACTTTTGAGGTTGATGCCTCGTTGACACTGTTGTTGTTGTTGTTGTTGTTGTCGTTGTTGTTGTTGTTGCTGTTGTTGTTGTTGTTGTTGCTGTTGTTGTTGTTGTTGTTGTTGTTGTTGTTGTTGTTGTTATGTTGTCGTTGTGTTTTTTCTGTATGAGCGTTTTTTTTAATCGGGCTTCGCCCTTTCCCGCAGTACCCTGCACATGAGGCTTCGCCTTTTATTGCATTACCAAATACCAAAAACGATACATTTTCACATATAGACGTCGATATCATTTTGTTGTGACCAGGGATTGCTGGTCAGCTATTATTGTTGATACTTTATTTGGTGGTCAACTAATTCACTCTTATATATAAGACACTAACACATCATTAACACATCCTTTTTACAACTGTCCTCATTGCTTTCGGGATATCCGGCGTCTAGTTTTTGTTTGGGATGAAATGATTCTCTTTTTGTTTGGGATGAAATGTTTCTTTAGGCCTTTTTTGGGGGAATCATGAGCTACCACGGACCACGCGACAATGGAGAGGGACGTGCTTCATCAGAACGATCCTCCTGCAGTGCCTATACCTGAATCCCTTCGTATCGCATCAACTGCTCCTCCAAGCAGCTCTGTCATCCAGCTACTTCGTCGTACACCACGCCCAAGATCAAGATCTCCTCATCAAGATAATGAACACTCTACTACCCGAGAAGAATCCGATGAGGAGCCGCTTTCTAGGAGAACCACCTCGAGAAGACAGCCACTCTTTCGACCAGGAACTTTTGGTCTCACAGCACCAATTCAACAATCAACAATGGCAATCGAGAGCGCGATCATTGCAGCGTTGGACGTGACACCAAGACACCTCAAAGGACTTTTCCTTGCAAAGGGGTTGCCAAATCTAAGGAGGTTGCCAAAGATTGGCCTATGGAATTATGATATACGTGGGCCAAGTTGTTACACAGCAACACTTGTACTTGTGCCAGGTGTGTCAGATTCTTTTGATCTTCAGCAATTGATGCTAAAAGACAACATGTGCAAAACATGAAAGGCTGCTGGTGCCAAGTCTCTTGATTTGTCATCCCATCCCACCCATTTCTATGTGGTGCTTCCAACAATAAATTATGATGTGTATTAGAATTAAATATGAATAGAGGGGCTACTGCCACATCGTGTTGTTTGACTTGCTATGAAAGTTGATATGAAATGGATAACAGATGGATGATCGATAGATATATCCTGTGGCTGGTGCAGCTGTAGTTGCTTTTCCCGGTAGTTGCTGATTTTTTGTGGCTGCCATTTTTTTTGGTTTGATGGATTTGATTGCGAGTTTTTGCAGTGTTTTGCCCGCGCCTTCGTCACCAAAGCAGCTAACAGAGCAAATGGGTGCAGTCCACGTTGGTGCCATGGTTTTTGACGCCATCGCAACATTGCCTCTCCCCAAGTTTTGCTACTTTGTCGGTCCGGTTTGTTTGTCAAAAACATAGAACTGGCCACGCAGTGTTTGTAGTTGGATCCTGACAGGTCTGAGTCTGATGGTGAGGCAGGATTTTTGCGAATTGCATCCCTGCACAGATGACAAGTGAAAGTGTTTACGTATCACTCCAGGTGGCAACAGCTCCTGAGTCCTCAACTCCCAAACCTGAGACAGGAAACATGTGATTTTTTTTGGAAGATCTTCAATGGCAACAGCTCCTGAGTCCTCAACCCCTTCACTCCAGGTGGCAAAAGTTCGTGTTCCCAAGGCAGGATGCGCCCAAAAAAAACCCAACCCCCTCACCATTCCAGGTGGCAAAACCTCCTGTTCCCAAGGCAAGGCTCAGGAAACATTTGAAAAAATTATTTTGGAAGATCTTGTTTGGAGGTTGCGCGCGCCGTTAAGAAGCCCCCGTGGAAGTTCAGAATCATGCCAGCTGCAACTTTGAAATGGAAATCGTATTTGGAGGCAGGCCCAGTCATGCTTCAATGTTCCCAGTTTCAATTGCAGCTGATTTTGGATAAGAATTGATTCCAGGCGCCAATGCCACAGCATGGAACGATTTACAATGGCAAGATCCAAAAGATTGCGGTACCAATGCAACGCGTGAAACCTCTACGCCTTCGACTGGCCAGACCCTCAATCAACAAAGGTTTGGTTAACAATTTTCCTGTTCCTGTAGAAAAATTGAGCGGTGGCTGAGGTCAGCCAAGCCAAACGATCTGGCAAGAAGCGTAATGGGCTTCAATTTGGGTTGGATCAAAGATTGCCACATCTTGGCCCTGCATCCGCAGGCATCTCAGCCACACATTGATCATTGAGTCTCATGCTGATGAGTTTGATATGATTTTTGAATTACCTGTTTACGAATGAGGTGTTTTTGGAGCATGCACTCGTTGCACAAAGAGCGAAGTCTCCGAAAGAGGAATAACAGTCAGGAACTGAGACATATTTTCTTGAATTTTTCATCCGCTCATTGTCATTGTTCCTGTGATGAGGACTTAGCGAACCAGGTGCGACATTGGGAAACCTACGTGGCTGAGATCCGTAAGAACAATGTGAGTCCGGGTTGTTTTCTGCACCCAAGCGCAGCAGAATGGTTTTCTGGTTCTCCTTGCATGCTTGAACTCAATGTCAACAATCCTTTGATATCAATCATCCATGTTTGCCAGGTCTGCCGACTGGATGGACTCTTCCGTATGCAGGTGCCGTTTCTCCTGCTCAAGTCCATGCTATGTTCCCGGTCAATGAGGCTGGAAAACGAAGTGTGTTTGGCATCAAATTGTGGGATTGATTCGCAGTCACAATGCCAGGCTGTGAAGAGAGAAAAGTGTATATCGCTTTTCTCTGGCGTGGGAGGATTGGAGGTAGGCATGAGGCAGTGGCGCCGGCTTGAATTGGTCCTTTCACTGCAAAAATATGTCAATGTTGAGCTTGTTGTGCCATTCATGGCTCCTACTGAAGTTGCAGCAGCCTTTCTTGTAAATCTCACAGTTCAGGGACAACATGCTTAAACATGCCCTATTATTCCACGTTGTAAGTATTGGATCCATATGCGATACTATCAAGACTTCGATTGTTGCAGCATCAATGGATGTTGGGTGGCAAAATGTCCGTACAGTTGGTGTGAACTCTGTGAGGACAGACTGCTGAAGTGATGCTGTAAAGTAAGATAGATAGTTGGACTTCAACTGGTGCAGGATTCCAATCGGTGCGGCAGGGTGGTGCAAATGGCGGCAATCTATGCCAACTCCTGAGCAGCTCATTCACTTGACTCATTGATTGATGACTTTGTAAGATATTGGCCTTTTTGTCAAACGTGTCAGGTCGTAAGATTCAATTCAGTCTGTATGTTGATGCCACTTGATTCGGTGAGTGTGCTCCAGGTCGTTGGGGTACATATGTTCTGAATCAAAAATGTGAACAGATGTGTGCGATCATTTGATGCACATAATATGTTTCTGGGTGGCAATGAAATACAATTCTTCAATCACTTTTCATTTGTCAATGAACTTTTCTTGTCAATCATCCTGTCGAACTGGAACTCTGATGCATTCGATCAAGGTATTTTTCACCAACAACTCCGTTCTGATTTTGTTTTGCCGAAAGGATGTGTCATCATATTCGATGCAAATATGTACTGAAAGATTTGCAACATGCAATGTTGTAGGTTTGTTTGAGATCATGTTCCAAGAGAGCAGTCAATTAGATTCTTTTTGGTTACCATATGTTCACCCCATTTGAGACTCATTGTTGCTTTCATCCGGCAGTGTAGTGGGTGTATGTGAGGTAAGACCTCTCATCTTTTGCTTTTCAGTGTTTATCTTTGATCTGATTTGAACAACTGTAGTAAGACCTCTCATTCACATCCTTTATGCTCCAAAGGTGTTTCCGAGGAGCACGTATCAATGTAGATTTGCATTTCCAAACCACATGGGATGCATGTTGCCGATCAAAATGCAAGACAAAATAGGACAGGATATTACAGGAGAGACGTATGCTTAAGTTGAATTGTGTCAGATTCCCGCATTATTGTTGAATAAATCTGGGAGATAAATGCCTTTAAATCCATGAACCAACAAACTGATGCTGAGAAATTCATGAAACAAACGCGATCAAAACAGACCAAGAGTGTGGTACTCCAGCGTTTTTATGGTTTGTTGAAGTACTTTGTGTCCTCTAGTTAAGATATATTACTCATACCAGATCCTTTCATGCAAAGAATTCGAACACATTTACAAAGACATGCTGGAGCCATGCAACACTTGCCTGCAGATTTGCGGTCACAGTTGCCAAATCTGGCGAAACGATGTAGATCTGGTTTTGTAATTGATCAACAAGCTCTTTCAGAAGTGTGGGCAATATCTTCTTCACTTGGGAATGTTCCCAGTTGGAAACGATTATCCGATTCTGTCAGACTACTGCTGTGCAGTTTATTCATTTGCAGACTCCAGATGCAAGACCTGCTGGTGAGCCAAAGGTTTGGTATCATGTATCAGTGATTGTTATCCTTATTTTTGACTTGTTGGGTGTCACGATCCAGCCTGATGAATTGGTTTCTTTTTTTGAAGGAACGTTGGGGCCATCAAGTGATAACGATGAACATCCAAGTTCAGACTTAGACGGCGGTTGTTCATCACTTGATCCTGATCCTACCCCTTCCCTCACACTGGCTTCGAGCGACGCCACTGGATTCGGTGATTCACAACCGGAAAGGCTTGGTGTGGAGTCTCAGGGGCTGAACAGGAGGAAGAAGATGAGGTTGGAACATATCCTCAAGTCAGATGGAATTGACGCCCAATCGCCTGACCATGAATTAGATGTTGATTTTCTGGTGTCATTGATCAGGCAAAGGGATCGTACAATTGATAGCTTGAGATCACAGAAACGTAGGCTTCAACAGGATTTGCGAAGAGCCAAAGAAAAACTTGCGAAAAATCAAGAGAAACATTCCAAGGATCTAGATGCACGCACTAGCAAGACTGATTTTGATATTCACCGGTGCACTACCAAATGGGAGGAAAATGGTTTGAAATGGAGCTGGATAACCCCTCAAGGACAGGCCAATGTCGCAGTAACTTTGTCAGAGAGATCTTTAATTTTTTGTTTTTTGGGTATGATTTGTATTGATGTACTTGTTGAGTACCAACTGTTGGTACAAAAAGGAAATTACTGTTTATCTTGTTTTGGAGTGTTTGTTTCCTTGACCGATGATACGTCCGATTGTGTAAGGTAAGAAGAAATATGAGCAACATATCTCAAAAGGATCTTGGCAAAGTCATTTTGGAAGATATCTCAGCGCAAACCGTCAGTCGTTGTGAGATGCGTTGTGGAGCAAGCTTGATAGCTTCTTCTCGAAACTATTTTGATTTGATGAAGACCCGTGTTCTTGATGAACGAAATATTGGGTTTTCTTTGTGCTTTATGCTTACAGACAAGATGCCACGAATGGGCGTCGCAAGGTGTGTGCTTTAGAGCTGGACCATGCGTACTTGTCAAATCTAGGAGATGATGAAGCACGGGTGCTTAGGTGGGAACATTTTCATCGTTTGAAAAGACTGGGAGATCTCATGCCTGTGGGAGATGAAAGTGGACTTGGTTGCTTAGGGATTACTCTTCGTGGTTTACATTCTTTAGCTTGTCCTTCGTGGAGAGATTTGAAGTTGACTGAGGGAAATCAATCACAGTGCCTTTTCTTCATTCGTTGGTGTATTTTTTGAAAGATATTTGAGTAATATTTTGGCGCTTTTCCCTTGGATATTGTTTTATGGAGTTAATCATGCTATAAGTGTTTCATTCATATACTTTAAACGTTTCAAAAAAACAACAACTAGGTGCTTGACAGATCATATCTTTTTGGTGACCACTGACGGGGGACCCAATGAACAACAATTTCGAAAACTGAGTGCAGCCGTCATGCACAGCCCGAACGTGTTTTTCTTGCAACAAGATTGTCTTAAGCGTTCCCCCCACTTGGTAGTGATGTCAAGCCTCCTTTTGGTTGATGCACTTTTGGAGAAATTTGCCAATTGGAAGTTCTGGTCATCACTAGCGATGTTCGCGCATACTTGTAGAGATCAAGCAAGGTCTTTGTATGAAGTATACTCATCCCGGTATGGTGCCAGCGAAGCAAAAAATACTGTCAAAACCTTGTTTCCAAGACCTGCGTCGCAAAGCTGGGGACGGATTCATGACTTGGAGAAACGCATAATGAATGCTGGGTTTCAACAATTGGCGATTTGCGTGTCAAACATTCTGACTCGGAAATGGATTGATTTGGATGAAATTCAAAAAGGAACTCCGGTATCTACTGACAGTTCGTGGGCTGATGTTGCTGGGTATGTTGAAGCAGCAATACAAACGGCGAGAAAATCATCACAAGCAACCGGCACTAAGGATTGCAAAACACGTGGAACCACGAAAACAGCGGTTGATTCAAAAAACAACATGAATTGAGCGTCCAGCAAACCAAAGACTACACTCTTAAAATGGGACGGTGGAGGGCAAGGACATTGCAAACACTTGGGGATCAAGTGTGGGGGATGGTCATCACGGTGATGCATCACTGCCGATCACCTCTCATTCACATTTCTTTTTTTGAAAGTGAAACAATCTCGACATGATATGATTGAAAAGGGTGGTCCTCTGGCACAGCTTGTGTTTGGTCGGGCAGCTACAATATTTGGAGAATTCACCAAAACATTGACAACTCTGAGAACCTGTTCTTGAACATCAGTACTATTTCGTTAAATGTCAAAAAGGAGGTGAGGTGAATGTTGTTTCAATGACAACCAGATTTCAAAACAAAGTAGATTTGGTGTGGTGATGTGGTGTGTTCGTTTCAGTGTTAATGTTTCAGGTCATTGCGAACATGCCGCTGTTGATGATGTACTAGCTCAAGTTTACTTGCTAGTGCAGATGATATTGATGTGTATTATAGCTCAAAAAACACATCACAGTACTGATCCTTATCATCAGGCAGTTCCATCATCAGATTTCACTCATCGGAACTTTACCGTATAATGTATGTTTGTACTTTTGATAGTGGCTATTATCCGCACTGTTTTCATTTACCACCACAATGCAAGTCAGTACATAGTCAAATGGTCAGTCCAGATTTGGTTGCTACGTATCTATTGACTGATTGTCACACAGTGTTCAACCATTCTGCGATTTCAATATGTATGGTCAAAAAATCGTTACCACCTTGTTCCACCATGCATTGAACTCCAAAAAGCCCCGAAAGGCTAAAAGGCCCACAAGAAACCACAAACATAACATATAAAACAAACGGATCGGGAATTGTGGAATCGCAATTTTGAATCATCTAGTATAGCCATCCCAACACCAAGAAGTGAAGCAAGGTTTGCCAGTAAACAGAGTTTGGACTTGTTGGCGCGTCCAAATGTTGCATGACACAAGTATGCGCATGATATTTCAACGCGCATTTTATTTCACGAACAGATGATGCCACTTCAGCTGGTTGATGTGCTACTGCCAGAAAGCGCTTGTAGCAGGAACATGTTTTCACGGCCAAATCCTTTTCCACGGCCAGCATGTTTTTTTGAGGCCAAATGTCCACTCGGCTTCGACTACATAAGTTGTGATCAAATGGCCCTCTATAGGACTGATGTCATCACTCCTTCGACCATTCAAGGGCAACCCGAGCTCGCGAAGACGAAGCCTCAATCGCTCCTTGGGTGAATCTTTTTCCATGCAGGCATCCCGCACTTGTCGAAGATCTTCTAAATGTCTCTCTACAAGACTTCCACCAACACCTGCAGATCACAACAAAATCTATGCGTAGAACATCAGCCACACATTTTTTC
Source organism: Breviolum minutum Mf 1.05b.01 (assembly GCA_000507305.1). Lineage (NCBI taxonomy): Eukaryota > Dinophyceae > Suessiales > Symbiodiniaceae > Breviolum > Breviolum minutum. Next base: position 52,581 of record DF240582.1, read on the forward strand.
ATCGACAAATCAATGCAAGACCTCTATGAAAAGATTCAAAACCTTTCCCCACAAATAGTTTTCAAAAAATACAACCATGAACTCGTGAGAGAGAAACCATCGCCTTGCCTGAGCCGGGCAAAGTCGAAGAACTTGCCATGGCTCCACTACCAACACCTGCAGATCGCAACGACATCTACGCATAGAACATCAGCCACACATTTTTCATCGACAGATCAATACAATACCTCTACCAAAAGAACCGATACCTTTCCCTACAAATAGTTCTCTAAAAATACAACCACGGACTCGTGAGAGAGAAACCGCATTGCCTGAGCGGGGCAAACTCGAAGAACTTGCCATGGCTCCGCTCCCCGCCCCACAAAAAGGAAGTACTGCAATATGCTAATTTCCGAAAAGAACAAAATCACAGAATATGTGCATTTATCCGAATGCTTCATGGGGCAGAGTTGCTTTCATATAGTTGCAATGTAATGCGTCAATCATCCGCGGTTTACAAGAAGCTACCGAGCACTTTCGCCCAAACACTACCTTGACACCCTTGAGATCAGAACAATCAGCAAAGCAAAATACACCAGAACAGTAATACAAGACCTTTTGATCACATANTGGTCTGCTATTGTCTTATCATTTGCTGTGGTCAGGGGTTGGTGGCCAGCTATTGTTTTATCACATTTGCCACCAAAACCAAATTTCACAGTCCAAAACGAGCGTTTCGCGCGATTTTGTCATTTGCCGTGGTCAGGGGTTGGTGGTCTGCTATTGTCTTATCATTTGCTGTGGTCAGGGGTTGGTGGCCAGCTATTGTTTTATCACATTTGCCACCAAAACGCGCGTTTCGCGCGAGGTTTCCTCGAAATTTCACAGACCAACCCAAGGCTTCCGAGAAGCTCTAAAACCGAGCTGGCAGCTCAATTTCTGGAAGCTCTGTTTTAGAGCTGGCAGCTCTGTTTTAGAGCTGGCAGCTCTGTTTCAAAGCTTCTCAAATAGAGCTGCCAGCTTTAAAATAGAGCTGCCAGCTCTAAAACAGAGCTTCTGAGAAAATCTATGTTTTGAGCCCCAAGAAGCGCTTCTTGGATGAGCTTCTGGAAGCTCTAAAATAGAGCTTCCAGAAGCTCACTTTTTGAATAGCTTTTTTAAAGTGTATGTTACAACAAAAAGGGTTGAATTCAACCATAACCACCAACTGTTTTTGGCTCACTTTGCAGCTGCAAGCTTGAAAGCATGTTCAATCATAGAAACACAGACACACACACACACTCACACACGTAGCAGTAAAGACACAATACTTTGATACAGACTTACTATGTTTTTGTATGGTTTTGCGGTTCGACTTGCTCAGCCATGGCCTCTTTGCCTATAAAGCCTGCAAAAGGCTCAGAAAAGCCTGACCTTAAGAAGTCCTTGGTGGCACTCATAAAAGGCTGCTTGCCCAACTGCAGGGTTGATGATTTCCCAGCAGATCCTGAAAAAGCCTGTAAAAGGCAACGCAATTTTTTGGCCTTGTGGTGCAACACAAGCTCCATGAGAAAGCCTGAAGAAAGAACGGCTTTTGAAGAAGCTTGCCCTCACTTGACAAAGTCAGAGGTAAAGCAAATTGTGAATAATGTGCATGACTACAAAAGCTTCCTGCACAGAAAGAATAGAAACCAGAAGGCTGGTGAGAAGACAGAGCCTGTTTTCAAAGGCTTGTTCCAAGCCATCTTGGGACACAAAAGCCAAGAATTGGCTCAGGGCTTGGAAAAAAAGCCATCAGGAGAATGTGAAAAAAGTGAAAAGCCTGAAAAAGAGGCTCAGAAGCAAAGCCACACCTGAAAAAGAAGCAGTTTCACAAAAGCCTGAACAGGTGCACCAGCATCCTCTTGCTGTGGAATTTTTTTTGCTTGGGGATCACCCAGAGCCTGCAGAGGCTTCCCAGTCTGACAAGGTTCCCTCTGAAGCTGGTGAATCGATTGTGTCAATTTCCAGTAGTTCTGGGTTGGTGCCAGCATCAAGCTTGAAGTCTGCAAAAGAAAAGAAAGCAGCCAGGCCAAAGGCTGTTCAAAAGAAACCTTCTCCGAAAAACCAAGTCAAAAAAAAACCTGCCAAAAAGCCTGCAGAGGCTATCGGGAGCTGGGTTGCTTCTCCTAGCTTTGAAACAAAAGCATCAAGCAAAGCTTACTTGGTGTACAAAGAAGCCTGGCAAGAGAAGGCTAGTTGTTTGTGAATGTCAACCTTCCCAAAGGTGAAAAACAAAGCCAGGTCATGGCTGCCTTGGTGGAAAAATGCAAAGAAGAAGGATGGGACAAGAGCAAGTTGGTAGATTACAAGAATGGATTGCTTGCTGAAAGCCTGGCACAACAGCTTGCGGTTTCAAAAGCCTGCAAAAGGCTCCATGAAGCAAAAAAGCCTGGAGAGGCTATAGCAAGAAGACATGTCAGTGAAAAAGGTGTTGAAAAAAAAGGGTTGGGGGAAAAGAAAAGTAGGTAGTCACTGAAGTGTATAGGTAGAACACTCAGGGTTGAAAAAAAGACAACCACCAACTGTTTTTGGCTCAATTTGTAGCAAAAAGCTTGAAAGCATGTTCACACATGTCAACACAGACACACACACACACACACACACGCACACAAACACTCACACACAAAGAAGAAAACACTTAACAATGTCTTATAGACTTTTTTTTATTGGTGTTAGGTTCGGTTTTTTCGTTTTCCCAAGCAATGGCTGGTGGTGGCTTGGGCCAAAGCCTGAAAAAGGCTCTGTTGGTGCTGCTGGTGTTGCTTGCTTGCAGCCCAAAGCCTGCAACAGGCTCAACTGTGGGCAGGCCTGGCCACAAAGCCTGTAAGAGGCTTCCCCATCGAATGGTAAATTCTATTACATTTACCGTTCTGGATATTATGAAGAGCTGCAGCAATGGGAAGTTGAAAGCCTGGAAGAGGCATTTACGACAGAGCCTGAAATGGCAGTTTTTATAATGGGGCAGTCCCAAATGCACTGGGGTGCTGTGGGTGAGTGGCCACCCTACTGGAACGTGGAGTCCTCTTCGCGAGGACCACCCCCATTGACCTGTGGGTGCTGTGGCCTGAAAGAAGCTACTGGAAGGACTGGACTGACGTGAAGGAGGAAGAGGTGGAGGAAAATGCCACTTGCATTTGGGAAAAAGAAGCAGAGTCTGGTGCTTCTTCTTCAAGGTGTGCAAGAGGCCAATCCAGGGGCAGAAGCCCTTCACAGCCTGCAAGAGGCAAGGTCCCCTGGTCCCATAGATATTTGAGCAGGGGTTTTCATTCCCAACAAAGAAGGGAAGAGAGGCTCAGGTTGGAAAAAGAAGGAAAGCCTGTGCCTGCCCATTTGCTGCCCCACCAAATCCAGATGTGCAAAAGCCTGAAGAGGCAAATGTGGGAGCTTCAGCAACAACAGAGAAACAATGCCCAAGAGCCTGAAGAGGCTGAGCCTGCAGAGGCTGCAAAAGAAGCAGATGAGCCAATGGAGCCTGCACCTCCACCAGATGGTCTGCAAGTGTCAATACGGGCAAAATGGGCCCTAGGTTGTTGACACCAGCCCTTCGCAGAGGAACACCAGCACAGCCTGAAAAAGGCTCCTTCTTGAAGCCAGAGATGGAGCAGGAAGATGAAGAAATGGAGGAAGAAGAGGAGGATGAAGATCCAGAAGAGACTGCAAAGCCTGAAGAGGCTGAATACCAAAGAAAAAAATACAAAAAGAAAAGAAAAAAGCTTGCAAAGGCTGTTGATGCACAAGAAAAACAACAGGATGACAAGAAAGATCCTCCAGGTGGTGATGGAGGTGAGGGTGGTGAAACTGCAAAGCCTGCAGAAGAGCCACCATTGCCCCCACCTCCATTTGAGCCAAAGGCCTGTGAGAGGCCCCAATGCAATCTTTCAGCAAACATGAAAGCCTGAAGAGGCTACTGGTAAGACACCAGTTTCCTGGCCAAGGAGCCAGTTGACTTTTTAGAAAAAAGAGAGTGGGAAATAGGGATACTAATTGCTCTCCATTTTTTTTGGGAAGCCAATTAGGGAAGAGAAACCCCCCAACCTTACTACTTTACCTCCCAAAAATTTTGGAGGGCAATTAGGGAAGAGAAACCCCACAACCTTACTAATCTACCTCCCAAAAATTTTGGGGGGTAATTAGGGAAGAGAAAACTCCAACCTTACTACTCTACCTCCAAAAACTGTTTGGGGCAGTAAGGGAAGGAAAAAACTCCAACCTCACTAATCCACCTCCAAAAAATTTTTGGCAGCAGTAAGGGAAGGAAAAACCTCCAACCTCCCTAATCCACCTCTCAATTTTTTTTGGGAAGCAGTAAGAGGAGAGAAAACTCCAACCTCACTAATCCACCCCAAAAAATTTTGGGGAAGCAGTAAGGGAAGAGAAAACCTCCAACCTTACTACTCTACCTCCACAATTTTTTTTGGGAGCAGCAAGGGAAGAGAAACCTTCAACCTCACCAATCCACCTCCAAAAATTTTGGGTAGTAGTAAGGAAAAAAAGTCAGAATTCAGACTTTTTGGGTGGAGAATTTCCAAACATTTTGGGTCACCAAAAATCAAAAGTCAGAAATTCTGACTTTCTGACTTTTCCTCTTTATTTATTTTAATAAAGGCCAAAAAAAAAGTCAGAAATTCTGACTTTTTCTGACTTTTGGTCCTGGGAAATGGATTCTTTTCACTTTTGTTTCTCAGATTTCAGAAAAAAAACATGGTATTCCTTTTGGCTTCAAGGAAAAAAGTTTTTCCACGCGTGTGTGGGTCTCGAGATGAAAAGACCTTCTGCTGTGAAGGTTGAACAACAAACACCAAAGGTACGAAGAACAAAGCCTGCAGAGGCTTCAGAGCCTGAAGAGGCTGAGCCACCAAAGCCTGCTGAGTCTCCAAAGGGAGAGCAGGGGTCTGCTAGTGTGAAGCCTGTAGAGGCACCAGTGCCTGAAAAGTCAAAGCCTGCAAAGGCTTCTGAGGGAACAGGCGACAAATTGCCACCTGTCAGCAAGAAAGCTTGGGGGGATGTGAAGTACCAATGCCAGTCATTGGCAAGAAAAGGCAAGGACTACTTGTTGAATGCCTGGCAAGAGGCACAAGGTCAAGGACACCAAGGCAAAAGAGAGTTTTGTTACCATATCTTTTTGTTGGACCCCAACATTTGCAAGAAGGAGGTCCACAAAGAAAGCCTGCAAAGACACAGCACCACCAACACCACTGTGAAAGGTTGGATGACCAAGTGGCAGATTGGCAAGCTGGAAGGTTTTACACCTTGTTTGGAAAATTTTGAAAGCCTGTGTGACAGTGCTGTGGAAGGAATGCCTGCAAGAAGGCATGAGAATGAGGGCTTGGCCAAGCAAGGAGTAATGCAGTATTACTGCGAAAAGGAGATGGCCCAGGAAGAGAAAGAGCAGAATGAAAGCCTGACTAAGGCTAAGCAGGCTGTGGAGATTGATGACCAAGAGATCTTCCAACAGGTGGAGGACAAACTCCAGGTCAAGCCTGTCACAAAGCAGCTGACTTTGGGAGGTGGAAAGCCTGAGAATAGTGCTGAGTCCAAAGCCAAAAAGTTGCAGAGTCAGTACGATGAATGCCTGGACAAGTGCAAGAAGCTCAATGGTGACTTCCAAAAAAACTTGGAGAAGTTGGAAGAGCTTTTGAAGGTGTTTGAAAAAGAAAATGCAACCAAGCCTTCTGCAGCTGGGGCAGCCATGCATGCAGAGTTGCAAAGCCTGAAAGAGAGCTTGGATGGAAAGGATGAGAGCTTTGTCAACAGGGTGCAGACTTACCCTGAAAAAGCTGCTGACCCTGTGGGTCAGGATGACTTGAAAAAGCTGGAAGACCTGAAAAAGGAATTGGATGCCCAGGTGAAAAGCTTGAAGAAAGCAATGACACCCCACAAGGTGTGGGCAGAACACAAAGGCTTGCTTAAAAGGCCAGAAAAGTCAAAATAGAAAATCTACTGAGGAGCCCTTGGCCCAGAGCCTGCAAAGGCTGTGAACAAGACCAAAGCAACAAACAAAAAGCCTGCAGAGGCTGTGGTTTTTGACAGCACAAACTAGAAATGTTCAAGAAAAAAAGTTGCTGCTGCTCTTAGAATAGGCAGGTAATAACAGGTAGCCACTAAAAAAATCACTGAAGCAAAAGCCCCCTAGGCTCAAAATCATGTTTTTGTTTGTAGTGTTTTGTGTTTTGTCATTTTTTGGTCGACCCTGTGTTGCAGCGCCCAAGAAACAAAGGATTGGAAAGCCAGAAGATTGGCAGCGGTGTGCACCTCAACACACCAAAAGCCTGAAACAAAGAAAGGCTGAGGAATCCTTGGGTGAACACATTGAAAGCTTGTATCACAAAAACAAGTTATCAACTCAAGACTCTGTAAGCCTTTTACAAAAAGCTAGAAATGTTGGCTTAGATTTCAAAAATCCTGTCCACAAATGTGAACCATTGAGAGATGATGAAGAAAAGCCTGCAACAGGCTCCATAGAAAGAAACACAAATGCAGCAAGAACCTTGAGAAGGTCAATGTTAAAGACCAGTAAAGTGTGGGGACACTTGTATTGGGCAAAGATCCCTTGCAAGAATAGAAGCAGCAAAGAGGTGGAGGAAATAGACTTTCCTTTCTTGCTTCCACATGAATGGGTCTCGGATTATATGCAACAGGCAGGTGCAATGGAAGAAGCAATGCCTGAGCCAGGCAGTGTCCAAAGCCAGGAACTGGCTAGAATGCGCAAAGCCTGGGGTTGCCCTGAAGGCTCCATGGTCCCTTTGGGGCTTCATGGTGATGGAGTGCCTGTCCAAGGCAGAATGAATCAGAGCACTGTCAATTTTTTCACAGTGAACCTGTTGTGCAGTGAGAAACACAAGGCAAAAAGAATGCCTGTCTGCTGTACCATTCCATAAAAGCTTGGACAAGGCTAGAAGAGAATGTGTAAAAATGCCTGCAAAGGCAACTCTCATTGAAATGAGATCCGATTGGGATTGGAACAGCAAATATTATTTTTGTCCATATCCTAATCAAAAAATTGGCATGTGTTGGATGTGCACTGCAAAGCCTGATACATGGAAGGCTATGTCCAAAAAGGAAAGAGAGGAAGGAGCCTGGACTGAAGAAAGCTGGCAAGAAAATGTGCTAGCAAGGGAAAGAACCATCAATCCTCTGTTCCACCTTCCTGGAATTAGTGTTCTACACACTTTAAAGCCTGATTGGATGCATGTTGTAGATGAAGGCTGTGCTGCTTTGGCAGCTGGGCAAATCCTTTGGAATATTCTGGATGAATACCCATCTTCCACCCAAGAAGGTCGAGCAGGGCTTCTGTGGAAACATATTCAAGAACTCTATAAGGCCAGTGATTGGCCCAAAGCCAAGCAATTGCCAAAGTTGACTTTGAAAGATTTCAAAAAGCCTAAACAGAGAGCAAGTGCCACTGCCTTTAAACCACAGGCTTTGCACTTCAAAGGCAAATGTCTCATCCCTGTAATTCCAGGAATCCTTTGGATTGAAGCCTTTGCAGGCTTTGTCCAGGATATGCTGGAGCAGATGAAACTTGGGCCTTGCCCTCCAAATCTGGATATCATCAGGCCTTTCTTCTTGAGTAGCCTCCTCAAGAGCCAAATACTGGCTTATGAACTTGTAGCCATGTTTGGCCACAAATTCAGGTGAGCCTTCTTCCAAGCTTTTATACATTCGTCCACAATATTTTGCAACATTGTGAATAGCCTTATGCTTCAGGCTTTTCTCATGGTAGCCATGGGCTTGTGTCAATTTTTCCAGCATTGGTGCAAAATATCTGCATTGTGCAGCTTTCACATCCAGTTCTGGAGCCAGGCAGTAGAGCTCGTGATTTCTTCTTGAAATGGATGAATGCAACTCGATTCTTAAGCCTGTATGAGGCTTCTTCTGGAAGCAAAAGCCTGCAATAGGCTGGCCTTGATGAAGTCCTTCTTGAAATTGATGAATGGCAACTCCTTCCTTTTTGCCTGCAAAGGCTTCTTCTGGAAGCAAGAGCCTGCAACAGGCTGTAGTAAAGGATTTTCAGAACAGCCAAAGAGCTGCAAACTAGCCAAAAAATGGTGCAAAAGACAGGTGGCTGGGGAACTAAAATTTGTTGCATTGTAAAGAACATCAATATGTATATCCTAAGGTTACCAAAAAGATCATGAAATATCTCAAACACAGAAGCTCTATTTTAGAGCTTCCAGAAGCTTTAAAATAGAGCTTCTGCATCTTCCAAGAAGCGCTTCTTGGAGGTCAAAAAAATGATTTTTTCAGAAGCTCTATTTTAGAGCTGCCAGCTCTAAAATAGAGCTTCCAAAAATCGAGCTTCTCAAAGTGAGCTTCTCGGAAGCCTTGGGAAGCTTCCAAAACGAACGTTTCGTGCGAGGGTTCCTCGAAATTTCACAGAACAAGCTTCCAAAACGAACGTTTCGTGCGAGGCCTCCTCGAAATTTCACAGACCAAGCTTCCAAAACGAACGTTTCGTGCGAGGCCTCCTCGAAATTTCACAGAACAAGCTTCCAAAACGAGCGTTTCGTGGCGTCCTCGAAATTTCACAGAACAAGCTTCCAAAACAAGCGTTTCGTGCGAGGCCTCCTCCAAATTTCACAGATGCAAGCTTCCAAAACAAGCGTTTCGTGCGAGGCCTCCTCCAAATTTCACAGAACAAGCTTCCAAAACGAGCGTTTCGTGCGAGGCGTCCTCCAAATTTCATAGAACAAAGCTTCCAAAACGAACGTTTCGTGCAAGGCCTCTTCGAAATTTCACAGAACAAGGTTCCAAAACGAGCGTTTCGTGCGAGGCGCCCTCCAAATTTCATAGAACAAAGCTTCCAAAACGAAGGTTTCGCGTGATGCTTCCGACAATTTCCATAGAAAATTTGCGTTTTGCCACAGCTTCGTGCCATCGACCCACCGAATCCTATACGAGATCGAGGGTTCATCCAGCAAAAGCGAAATGTGCGTCTCGCTACAACGGCCTGCAATCCAAAATTTCAAAATGCACGTTTTACTACAGCGGCGTGCGCAAAAATGTATGAATCCAGCGCACGACGTCCGGGGCGACCCGCGGCATACAAAAATCACCATTTTACCACAGTTTCGGACATCTGACCAGCACGAAGTGACGAGAGGGTTGCGCCGTCGAAGTCAAAATTTGCGTTTCACCACAGTTTTGCATGGACGCCCGATGAACACGAAACGACGAGAGGGTTGCGAGGTTATATGCAAAGGCAGATTCGCATTTCACCTCAGTTTTGGACGTCCGACGAGCAGGAAATGACGAGAGGGTTGCGACGGCGACGTGCAAAATTCGCATTTCACCTTTTGGACGTCCGACGACCACGAAGTGACGAGAGGGTTGCGACGGCGATCTCAAAAATTTGCATTTCACCTCATGCAGTTTTGGACGTCCGACGACCACGAAGTGACGAGAGGGTTGCTGGGCGAGCTTCAAAATTAGCATTTCACCACAGTTTTGGACGTCCGACGAGCACGAAGTGACGAAATGTCTCCGGTCTTGGTCAACCAAGCCCACCCTGCGTAAAAAAAAGAAAGAAATTTTAAAGAAGTCTTGATCCACAACCATTCTCAGCAGATCTTCTCAGCAGATCTTCTCAGCAGATTTTCTCAGCAGATCTTCTCTGCAGATTTTCTCAGCAGATCTTCTCAACAGATCTTCTCAGCAGATCTTCTCAGCAGATTTTTCAGTCAGATCTTCTCAG